>VUQI01032001.1:3794-14469 GCA_015106735.1 Paratilapia polleni | reverse complement strand
CGCCCCGAGGGCCCGGGGGGGGGGGGGGGGGTGATAATATTAGGAAATGATGTCCAGTACACCACCACCACTCATTAGGATCACAATAATAAAAAAAAGGTAGAATTATCACCCTTTTTGCAACATCATCTAAAACTTAATGCATGCTTTGTAAAGTAGAATTTATCACAAAGCTGTTTTATTGGATTGCTCTAAATTTCACAGGGGTACCAAATAAAATGCTGGTGAGTGTGTATTTGTTATTAAAACCCAACCTGTCACCATTTGTCAAAGGTAGCCGTGTGTTCGACTGAGCTTGCTGAGTACTAAAAAGGTTTAAATGGACTGAAATGTGGGATTGTTCAAATGAAATATGGTAGAGATGCCACAAGAATTTACAGAAAAGCTTCAGTATCTTCAGCATTTAATGACAGATATTTATAAGGCTGTTATTTACTCTCCAATCCATGATAGAAAATGTCAGTTTGTATGGTGAAGTTTTTAAAACTCATTCTGGCCTGGTAATATGGACAAGAAGAAGAAGATATAACAGAGAGTTGTTAAAATTGGCCTTGTCTTTACTGGCTGAATTTGAATATATTTTTCATGTGTAAAAAAAAATAAAAAATAGCATAGGATTGAAGTGTTAAAAGGTATCTAATCCAAAAATGTGCATGAGTCCTTTTTTTTTTGGCAGGGTACTTTTTTATTCTTGCTAACACAGTGTTCCTTCTCAGCCATCCTTAAAGAGATCTTGGCCTAATTTATGAGCTTCTTTAACAGCAGTTTGCTCAAAATGGTTAAAGCAATAGTACACTTATTAGGTATTGCACTTTATAACACTAGAAGATACATATAAAACAAAGTTGATAAAGTTGATGCAATCACCTTTAGTCTGTGGTCATAGTTAAGTTTCAGCAACTAGATGGCCTTTTTCTGTTAGACATTCCCTGCCTGTTACGACCATATATGTGACATTCTATCCCTTCAGTTGGTAAAGTAGGCTTCTGTTATAAATTCAAAGCCTCAGGTATAATCAGAGATTAGACTTATGCTTTAACGCTTTAATGCGGACTCTTTCCTTTTCAGTGAGTTCTCGATGTTTTACCATTTTGAACAGGAGTGAGGAATTTCAAACTGAATTCACATTTTTGTACCCAAATTTGAGCCACACACTGGACTTCTCTGAGAAGTCAGAAATTAATCAGGCATAAATTCTTCTTCTTCACATGCCCAGTAATACTCACTCTGAAAAGTAACCTGACATTAAGTTGGGGTATTGGTGACAGCCATTTTGACTGTGTTTTCAACCATCCCCTGGGTTCTAACATAAAATACCTTACCTCAGAAATAAACACAGGTGTGAAACCACCTCCATAGCATGCATTGGACCACCACCCAATGTAAAGTTTATGCCACAGCTGCCCTAAATTAACAGTATTGGTAATTACCAAAATCCTTTTTTCATCCTTCTGTAATGGTTAATCCACCAGTATGCGCAGGCTCTTTAATTTAAACTATATTTTTAATGCAAAAAAATATATATAATTATTGTTGTTATCCATGAATATTGGAATTTACAGTTTTACAAAACATAAATAAATAAATAAATAGTAAAGCACATTACTTTTTTTTATTTTTTATTTTTTAAGATGCCAAATTACAGTTATTTACTTGCATTCCTGAACAGAAAAATGAGTTTTAGTAGTTAAATGTTACACTGCTTCATTACTATATATGTAAGAGCAGTACCCAATTAACCACTTCTTGATAATTTTTATGCCTGATTAGCCTTCTTCACCTCACACTGTTTTCTTGCTTTGTTCTCTTGCCTTAGTTCAGTGCAGATGTTGTAGTGTAATGGGGAGGACTAATAAAACTGTGAGTAGTTTTTTTTTTGTTTTTAAAAAAGCGAATTGGTGACACTGACATATATTCTTCTTCACTTCTTCCTATGACATAAGGCAACATTTGAAACTACTAACTTTCTTTTCCTGTTATGTAAATTTTCTTTAAGGATCTGGAGGAGAATTTGGGCAGCTATCACTCAGGTTGTAGAGCTGTGTGAAATTAAATAAAATATTAATGTAAAATATGTTCAAACTGTATTATTAGAGATCTTAGTTTAGTTTTTTTATTCTTTCTGAAATTCTGTTTATGTTTGTGGAAGGTGATACATACAACCACAACAAAAAAGACATTACAAATACACACATTTATCAGTAAAGTGCTATTAAAAGATGTTTCTGGTAGCCTTGGACATGAGCTGCTCATTAGCTAACAGCTAATGATTGCATTTAGTGGTTAATTATGTTTAAAGTCATCAGAGCAACAGGTGCTGAATTTAAATGTTGTTTATGTATGTTTGTTCATAATTTTATGCATGAGGTTAATCATCTGTCTATGTTGTGTTTTATTTGTGCTTCCCAGTGTGTCTGCGGCATGTAAGCTTGTATCCATGCCTACACACTTGAGCAAGAAAATGTGTCTGTGGGTGCAAGATTTGCATTTGTGCGTGTGTGCGCATCAATGCTAAGAATATGTATGTATGAATAAACAGCTAAGTTGTGGTGATGAGACTTCACACTCCACCGCACTATGGTGATAAGGTCATTAACTCCCCCTCCCAAACAGTAAACAAGCACCTGTTACCCTCACACACTTCAGACACACAAACCCACACCTTCCATTCAGTCCTGAAGCTGCACAAACACCACTGTCGCCGGCAGAAGTCATTATGTATGTTGTTGCTATTTCCAGTGACCCAAAAAGAACTCAACTTAATACCCCCACAACCTTATCTTAAAAAAAGAAAACATCCTATTAGGTCTAGACTTGAAACTCCCGGCAGTATTTAACAATTATCTAAGCATGTAATTGCTCCCTCTGACACTGATTTAATAATGCATGTCTTGCAAAAATATAATAAGAAAGTAGGAGCTGCACTTATGTGTTTTTAAAAAGGTAAGTAATCAGAGTAAATTCAGTAGTTGACATCTCATGGGTCCTGAAAAATAAATTAACACAAGTGTATCACAGAGGTCATAAAGAAAATGAGATGTCTCACAAATGCAACAACCTGAGTGTCAGGACACAGATGCCAAAGGACACTTTTTGCATAAATGAGCCACACCAGTGACTTTGACAAAATGGCACTAATTGATGCCCCAGGAATGAGAATGGGCTGGATATATGGGGTCAGCCTTTGTTTCTTTAAAAAAAATGGGACTTTTCCAAATGTTGAACCCTATATAACTAACTGCATTCTTTCTTTCCTCAATTGTTCCCCCATGCCTTGCCCCAAACAGGTGAGCTATGCTGAGCTAAGTGTGGCAGACACAAAATCAATAAAGGGCTGGATAAGGTTCTAGTGGTTCACATTTAGCAAAAAGATAACCTCAGATAACTCAAAGACATAGCACACATACACACATGCGTACACACACACACACACACACACACACAGATGGGTTCAATAGAGATGGAAGCCAACAGATCACCGTAATTAAAAAAGATAAGAATGTAGCCATTGTATCACAGGCACATACACGTATACACTCGCAAGCATCAGAGAGAATACAGCTAGAAAGCACCAAAAACAGGTGGAGGGCAAGAGGTGACACAGTGAAATGATTGCTTGAGACATTTGAAAATTACCTTTGTAACTTTTATAGTGTCCACAGCATCCCATAGAAATAAAACATTTATAGGATATAGTTACAGTGGTTTTGGAGGCACACAGGAAATGTATTGGAGCCAGTGGGAGTTGTGAGGTCGGGTCAATCTAATTGGCTTTCTAAAATACAAAGTTGTCAATGTGCTGCAAGAGTAAACACTATTGCCGTGTCCCAGTTCAGGGGCTAGTTTCTCCAAAGTCCATATTTCTTCAACCAAATGCACTGTTACAAGCCAAGGCATGTGCAGTTATAAAGGATACTGACAAACACCGGTGTCCATTAAGACAATGCAATGAGAAACTTTATCAAAATATGACAACAAAAAGAAAGAAAAAAATGTTAATATCAGCCAATATAAGAAGACTTTCCTTGTAGGTCAAATAATAATGTGAAATTTCACAATAGGGAACAAGGCTTAGATGTTGGTCTACTTTTTGGTTACCATCATTTCTGTTTCCATTTTACTTAGCTGGTCCTCTTTGTCATGTTTGTCAACTGCATAAGCAATATAGTGCAGCCCTTATCAGGGACACATAACATTGCAGGCTTCATAAAGTTACAGTCAGTTTTACTTTAATGTTTCCCAGAGTTGTATTCAGACATATCACATTGATGAAAGAGATCAAGTCACAATACTTGTGTGGTATTGTGTACAATGCATGAGATTTGACAGTACATCAAGTGACATACTATAATGCATTATATTGGAGTTTTCTCAACTTTGTGGCTATATTTTGACAGTCACTTTGATAATTAAAAAGACCAAGTCCTGTATATAGTTACGGGAATTCATCAACACACTTAAGCAAACTTTAGTAAATAGATCAGACAGTTATTAAATCGTAGCTTGTAAACTGTTTCGTTTATTAGGATCATGCTTAGCTGCAGCAATGCAGCTTATTGCAGATTGTAAACTGTAACACTGTGTGATAGCGCACCTGTCTAAAGTGAAGTACACAACACCATTTGCTTTTAGATAACACTAATTCATTAAGTTAACACTGCTGTGTCACATTCAGGAATGCATGCAACGCTCCTGCTTTGGAGGAGCTCATGGAATTGTTTCTCCTGTTACAGGTAAGTAATAAACTCAAAAGAAAGACTTCTAGAAAAAACTGCAAGCAACAAACTAAGCTCTTGGTAATTTTTTTCTCAAAATTCCAATTATATATTAATTACTGATTCTGATACTGAGTCTCATTAATCTGACCTGCCACTGTGGTAAAGACTCCACCATAAAGTTGTATTTTACAAAAATTCCAGTGTAAAACTTTAGAGCAAAGTGACTAAAGGAAATCTCAGCATATATGGAAGGTGCTCTGAGAGGTCTCTGTGTGCCTCCAATTGAATATGAACGTAAAACTGACCCTAAAGCGAGCAGGTGTCCCACTGCACAGCATTCTTTATTTCTTTTCTTTTATTGCTACGGCCCGGCCACCAGGCGCTCTCCCTCCCCAGGCCTGGCTCCAGGGTGGGACTCCGGTAACCCTATCCTGGGCAGGGTAATCTGGTCCTTTGATTTTTTTTAGTCTCATCGTCTGAATCGCTCTTTGTCTGGCCCCTCACCCAGGATCTCATCCAGGGGCAAAAGCCCTGGACAACATAGCTCCTGGGATCACTGAGACACACACACTTCAATTCAATTCAATTCAATTCAATTCAATTCAATTCAATTCAATTTTATTTATATAGCACCAAATCACAACAACAGTCGCCTCAAGGCGCTACAAACCCCTCCACCACGGTAAGGTGTTAATTTGTGGAGGGGGAGTTATTTTTTAAGTAAGATAATATTCAAATTTGAGTCTACCTCTCAGCATTAGTAACATGTCCCACACTGCCACACACATACTTTTTGCCCCACATTCAGTCTGTTGGGATCTGGTCACCCTAGCTAGTCAGATGCTGTCTGACCATCCATTCACAAAACAGATGAAGAACAGAGATATTTTTTTTTAATAAATACATGGAATCTGAATAATATAAATGTGACTACATGTGCTATAGATCACAGTGGATCTATTTTACACTTTATGATTCAAACAATTTTTCAAGCTCTAGAAATACTTTTGAAGAAATACTTACATCCCTGAGTAATAATGGAGTCATCAACACACCAGAAATAGTAGTGTATTTTATTGAAAAACTGAACATATTAAGAAGTTGACTGCAAGTTTTACTTTGCAAAGCCATTCAGTGGGCTGTATATTTGAGTCCTCTCTATTAAAAGCAAACTCCTTTTATCATAGTTAACTTTCAGTTTTATTGCTAGTCCTCTGTGAATGCAGTGAGGAACAAATGCAAAGATAAGGAAATAGCAGTGGTGGGATTTGAACCGACACCTCAAGATAGACTGGAGCCTAAATTCAGCACCTTAGACTGCTCAGCCACATTACATGACTGCAACCTGGCCAAAGTGTGATGACTAGACGACTGGATCAGAGCATCTCCAAAACTGCAGCTCTTGTGGGGTGTTCCTGGTCTTCAATGGTCAGTATCTATGAAAAGTGGTCCAAGGAAGGAACAGTGGTGAACCAGCGACAGGGTCATGGGCGGCCAAGGCTCACTGATGCACGTGGGGAGCGAAGGCTGGCCCGTGTGGTCAGATCCAACAGACGAGCTGCTGTAGCTCAAATTGCAGAAGTTAATGCTGATTCTGATAGAAAGGTGTCAGAATACACAGTTTGTAGTGTATGGTCAGCAAAAGGGGGACCAACACAATATTAGGCAGGTGGTCATAATGTTATGCCTGATAGGTGTATTACTCAATGAATAGATTAAAAGGGGACAGAAGAGATCACGAATGAAAACATTGCAGGTCCTCTGTTTTCAATTTGAAGAACAGAGGTGGGAGTTGAAGTCACTCTTCGACAGAGACATCCTAAATCCAGTACCTTAGAGTTTCCAGCCTTTTAGAACAGCTGCTTCAATGCAGTGGTTATGGCTGTCAAGATAAGACATCATTCAGTCCCTCATGCAATATACACAAACCTCTTTGTTCTCTTCCACTGCTCAGCAGGGGCCAAGTAAAGTTTTGGGAGAGGAGTTGGCCTGGAATTTGATTAGTCTGTATTTGTTTTATATCACTTTTCTTTGCACTTATCTCGGTCTCATGCCCTTCTCAACAGTTCACTGACGTTTCTGTGTCTAAGTAGTTTCTCTCTTTGACTGTATGTTGCAAAAGGGTCTTTATTCCCTAAACATCTCCTTCTGTTTGAAGGTACTGGGTGTTTTCCATCTCACATTCATCTGCTTTGTCCGCATCACCAGCGTTCATATTTAAAACCTTTATACACGTGAGAGTTTTCAACCAAAACCCTGCTTTACATTCATGCTTTACACATTTTCACCTTTGAGAGTTGCTCAATACAACCCCAGTCTTCTGTTGTTGACCTCTGAGCTGCTCAAGTGGAGTTGCAGAAAAGAAAGTCAGGTTCCTTGCTAGATGGTTCTCGCTGAAGTGGTGTTACTCATTCACTTTTAACACCCACATTCTCCCCGTCCCATGAAGCACAGGAGCCTGAACGCACCAGTGAGAATATGACTGACTCACTCCCAGTCTAAATCACTTGTTTAAAACGTGTGGGAGATGGGACTAGATGAGAATAAAAGATGACACAACCGATACGGCCACGGGGCGAGTGAATTGCAGGGGACGAAGAGAAGAGCGTAAAGAGGCAGCACAAAGTGTGGCGAGGTCAAGAGAGAGGGGACGAGATGAGAAGATGGAGGAGGTGAGGTGAGACGAAAAGAGAAAGGAGTTTAAAAGGGGGCAGAAAATATGGTCACTGAAGGCAAGAAAAAATGGGCACAAGTCGAAAAAGAAACTTTGATGAGTCTTAGTTTAAAGTAGAGGCTTATATAAAGGAGAACGAAGCAGAGTTAGACTGTCATTTCCTTCTTAGAAATTATGCACTTTTACTTGTCTTATATGCAGTCCTGAGATAATGATTGGACACATTAAAACTTAAAATGCTTGCCTTAAACTATTTGCCTTTTTGAAGACTATAGTGAATTACAGCAGGGTTTCTGTGAGTTGTTCTAGGTATTAAGTTTGGAGACTGGTTTATGAAGTTTAGGTTGTATTTATGTAGGCTGACACACTATGGGACATTAAACTAGCAAAACAATGTCATTATCTTCTACTGTCGAATTAGCAAATTCACAGTAGAATCAGAGACATTATAATAAAAGTAGAAAAATTATACAATTATCCTGGTAATGCACAGTAGGCCTCAACCAAATGTATATAACAGCAACATGAACACATATAAAATGACTAATAACAATAAGCAATATTCAACTACAAAAGTCACACTTGGTTCCTATAGCAGTCTGTGTGAGCTAAGCTAATGGTTGTGGTTTATATCTAAAAACAAAATCTTACAAATCAGCTAAGGGGGGGTCATTTTAGGCCTGGTGTGCCAGAAGGCATACTGGAGGAAATCCTGGACATAAAATAGTGAAAATCGCAGATCCGTGATGTCTCCAAATTCCTTGTTTTGTTGAACTTACAGTCCGAAATCCAAAGACAATCACTGGACTGCCATGTGTGGCAAAAATAAGCATTGTTTAGTACACTATGGGGATTATTGGAGTTATGGCTTGTTTAGAAAAGCCCAAGCCTAGTACGCAATTTTGACTTTTTGCTGAGGTCATTGTTCGAGTCTTGAAAAGGTCCTGATGTTCATCCAAAAAGACTGTGCTGCTTAACATCCTTTATACACTTTCTTGGCTCAGTTACATTATGGTAATGTCATTTATATTTCTTATGCCAGTTGTAACCATCAACCCGAACCCATCCAGTTTACTTTGCCCCTACGTCAAACCTCTGGAGTCATGAAATCCAATAAATAAATTAATAATAAATTAAGTAAAATAAGTAAATTGACAGCCCTAATTCTTATCATTAAGATTAATCCTACTAACACAAAAGAACAAGCATTACTGTAGTTGTCTAAAGAAGTTTCATAAAACCAATAACAGGTTTCTGTACCCACCTAACATGATTATAGATGATTAGATGGCTGGTCACATGGTATGTCAGATATAACTAAGAACATAACCAATAATAGCCAAACGGTCATCATGTTACCTCAAAATCAGAGCATTCCTCTGTCAGATCTAGTCTAGCAACAACCTTCTCAATGCCCAGTGCTCTGCAGCTTTGTGACTCTCCACTGTAGTCATACCCCGTTAACCATCAGAGAGAAAAGCAGCAGGGCTCCTTACCCAAGTACAGCTGCCCTTAATGACTATTCTGGGTTATTTAATGTTAAAAATGTTCATTTACATCTGCTGTAGCCTTCATAATTGCACAAAGAACTGATTTTTAAATGAGTGGCAGAGTGCGGTTCTCTTAAAGGTCTTTACAAAACAAAAACTGATGTATACAGTATGCAGTGTCAATGTGATTTATTGGTACAACCAAAAAACAGCCACTGAGTTCTTAGGGCTGTGAGTGGAGCCTGCTCCTTTCCAGCTGTTTGAAGAACCAGTGTAAGAATCATCAAGACCACCAGACCTCACTTTTCCAAAGGACAAGTCTGCGGCATGAAAACAAAGCTATGTGCTGTAAAAACTCTAATGCCTTATAGAGGTCTTTTATAGGAGTCAGATGAGGTCATAGCAGGAGAAACAGAAATTGAGCTGAGACACCATGAAAGGCAGAGAATAGACAAAGGGTGAGGAGCAATGAAGAAAAACACACTGAAAATGAGCAAGTATAAGAAGTGAGATGATGCGAGAAGGTAAGATTGGGAGGAGAGTTGAGAGAAGTAAGAGCACTTAAAGGAGCAAGATTGCCTTTCAGGGTACCCATATGACTCTTTCTATGGTTCATCTGAGGCTAACTTGAGTCTCCAGCACTTTTAGCAACCCAAACCAAGCAGCTTGCCATATCTTAACAAAAAACACAGTGCAAGAAAACCCATATGGTGCATGCACATTTGGAAAGGCACACATTAGATTAGAATATAACCAACCTGCTACACTTTTATACTAGCTTTCGCTTAACTTTAGAAAGCATTTCTGCATGGAATGAGGACTAGGTTTGGGTGCGAGACCATTTTTCTCTTGTCAGGGTGTAATACTGAAAATGGTTCACTTCACAGCCAGCTCAAAGAAAGGATAAAAACATGACATATAAATCTTTTAAAGAACAGAAATATGATGGATAGAAAGATAATTTAGACAAGTAAGTAGCTTTCCTTTTTCAGTTATAATGCTGGTCTTTAATTATTGAGTAAACACATTTTTAAAATTACTTCTATCCAGCTGTTTTAGAACAATAATTCCCAGCAACAATTGGGCACATGTATGGATTAGTGAACAAGGCTATGGGTATAGGCTCAGTGGGCTGCTGTATAAAAACAATATTTCTTTTTGCATGAATAAGAGTTCAATTCAAAAACATGCAAAGCTATTCCAAAGAGTGCTAAAATAACCCCAAGGCAACTGAAATGAGCCACAAAGAGACTAATGATGAGCACAAAATGACTCAAAATGAACACAAAACTCTAAATGACTCCAAAGAGACTCAAAAATATCCCTAAAAGTTGCCAAATGACCCTGGTGTGACTTAAAATGTCCACAAAGTGTTTCACAATGACCTTTATTGGGACAGGACAGCAGAGAGAAGACAGGAAAGCCAGGAGAAAAGACACAGAAAATGGCCTAATGGTGGATTCGAGCTCAGGCCTCTGCATTAGCCTTTTGGCATATGGGCCACCTGCTCAACCCAGTGAACTATACCAGTGCCCGACAGCAAGGAGCCTTAAAATGAACACAACATGGTTCAAAATGACCACTAACGTTTGCAAAATTCCCCAAAGTGACTTGAACTAACAAAGATTTGCAAAACCACCCACATGGGATTCTGAATGACTCCAAAGAGACTCAAAATGATAATCAAGACCATAAAGAAAACCCAAAATGACCACCAACACACGGACATGGACCACAGTGAGACTCTAAATGACAGCTATGTTATGCTAAGTGACTCTAAAAACACACAAAAT
>VUQI01031998.1:0-20116 GCA_015106735.1 Paratilapia polleni | reverse complement strand
AGCCACAATGTCTCGCACCCACTGTGAAATTTGGTGAAGGAGTTGGGCAGATTCGTCTTTGTGAAGGACGCATGAATCAAGCCACATACAAGGTTATCCTGGAAGAAAACTTGCTCCCTTCTGCTCTGACAATGTTCCCCAACTCTGAGGATTGGTTTTTCCAGCAGGACAATGCTCCATGCCACACAGCTAGGTCGATCAAGGTGTGGATGAAGGACCACCAGATCAAGACCTTGTCATGACCAGCCCAATCTCCAGACCTGAATCCCATTGAAAACCTCTGGAATGGGATCAAGAGGAAGATGGATGGTCACAAGCCATCAAACAAAGCTGAGCTGTTTGAATTCTTGCGCCAGGAATGGCATAAAGTCACCCAACAGCAATGTGAAAGACTGGTGGAGAGCATGCCAAGACGCATGAAAGCTGTGATTGCAAATCAGGGTTATTCCACCAAATATTGATTTCTGAACACTTCCTAAGTTAAAACATTAGTAATGTGTTGTTTAAAAATGAATATGAACTTGTTTTTTGTTTTTGTTTTTATGCAGATATTGCACAGTTGTAAATAAAATCTGAGTGCATTCCTGACATCTGTTGTTTTATACATGCTGTTGTTTTCCAACAACTGGCTAAACTTCATGCATCCATTTTGTTATTTAAGCAGCTACATCACAGCCATCTTTTTCATAAATGTAACACACATGGCTTCTTTAGCAAATGTCACCCACCCATCCTGCTGTTAAAGTCTTGCCCAAAGGCTTTGTTAAGTGAATGTCACCCACCTACTTTATCTGATGAGTGAATCACAACTGCTTTGTTTCTTGACCTGTCTGCCTTGTTTGGTGAATGTCTGGGATCTAGAGAGGCCCATCACCATGCAACGTCAACTGTGTAACCACCAAATCACACACAGGAATCCATGATGAACAGCCTGGGTGAGGGACAGAAACATTTGAGCCTCCATAATCTTCTGCACATCAGCATATGGTAAAGTCTGGTATAGTAACACAACAACACATCATTCAACACAATTCAGGCACTTTCTCAAGGTCACATGCACACAAAGCCTCAAACACACACTAACTGTTTAATATATCTTCTACTCTGTGTGTGTGTGTACAAATTGGATTGGTCTGACAGGTCTCTATTTAAAGGGTCAAGCAAACCCATTCAGCATATTCAATTTGCTTTCCCTGCTGAAAGTGGGAAGAGAGAAAAAGAGAGAGAGGACAATAATGAGCTAGTGCTTCATAGTCCAGACTTTCACCTGAAAAGGATCTGGTGTTAATAACAATTAGAGCATCAGTTCAGACATTTAAAAAGCCAAGTCGTTTTAGAGTTGCTTGAAGTTTTCCCCAAAAATAGATGCCATGGCAGCCATTGACAGTGTACACTAATGTACACTCTACTGTGGACCACATATTGAGATACGCAAATAAAATTTCTTTCAGCTACACTGCATTGAATTAGAAGCAGAACGTTTAAAGAATCTGAAAACCTGAACAACCATAACCAAGCCTACATACCATCAGAGTTACAGTAAGC
This sequence comes from Paratilapia polleni, assembly GCA_015106735.1. Taxonomy (NCBI): domain Eukaryota; kingdom Metazoa; phylum Chordata; class Actinopteri; order Cichliformes; family Cichlidae; genus Paratilapia; species Paratilapia polleni. Next base: position 18,571 of record VUQI01031998.1, on the reverse strand, counting down.
AGCTTGTAAGGAAGTAAAACATGGATATAAATTGTCTGAAAGCATAAGAGTGAAATGTTACAAATGTGAAACTCAACCATACCCTTTCTCAGACTGATGCTGATCCGTGTCATTTGAAAGTAGAGTCAGCAAAGTATGACAAATGAGTATTCAATGGCAGTGGAGTAACTGAGGTTTGAAAAGGTCGCTCCATCTCTTCTTCCTCAAGTACAGGGCTGCTCTGCTCGTCTCCTGCTTGTGAATTCTTTATCATCTGTCATTTGAATACCAAAGCTCTCGCTGTCTTCTATAACTTCAGCCCACACGTACACTTACTTACTGCGTCACTCACTTTGAATTAACATGGCCAGCTTTATGCATAACCATGCAAAAACTCAGATGAAAGCAGTGGAGTCGGTTAGCTCATTTGTTCAGATCATGCGATGCTTGTGGTGACCTTTTATTCTTGGTCTGTGTTGCATTACCATGAGCGGAACAAATAAAAAATAAAATGAGTTTAACATCAGCAATGCCCTTGCTTGCCTTAGAGCAGAGCAGCAGTATAGCCATGTTTGCCACTAGAAACATACAAATGTTTTGTGTGTTTGTCATTGTTTCCCAAACTCTTTGTGTAGGTACATGTGGAGAGATAAGGGAAGCTGCTGTTTCTTAAATCTAATTACTTCATGGGGTTGCTCACCAGCACTGGAACATACACACACATAGACGCACACGCACGCACACACACACACACACACACACAACCCTATTCCCTTATTACAAGAGTATAAAGTGTCAGCTGCTTCTGCTCTACATGACTAATGAGTTGAAGAGCTGGGCATAGTGTAGTGATTTTGTGTGTGCCTATTTGTGTGTGTGTGTGTGTGTGTGTGTGTGTGTGTCCCAGTGAGCTTAGCTGTAACCCATAAAGTGAATGTCAGATAGTGTACTGTGTGCTGTGTGGGCTTATCTGTTTTCTAGTTGCCTTGCAGAAAGTTTTCTAACAACCCTGATGCATTTGAAAGCTGCTTAAAGGATTTTTTTTTTTAATCTTACACTATCCGCAGAAGGTAACTATAGGACAGTTAAGGGATGGTAATAAAAAGGCAACTCATGTTAAATTGCTGAGAAAGGCCAGTATTGACCATCTTTTACACTGCCTGTCACAGGAGGAAAGGCATCAATAATACCGAATATTACTGGATTATATGTAGGTTAGATAAGCTAGTTTTAGGGTCTGGGTCACTGCCATGACTTACTTGGATACTTGTTCTACCACTGTTAGAAAAGCTCACTTTAATAGTATGTGTTTGCCTTTAATATCATCAGTTGCACTTTTGCTTTTTCTGCTGAGACACGCTGAAAAGTCTGCAGTAGAAAAATGTTGATCATTTTGGTGTGCCCTAATAAATGACACAAATACTTACTTTTAGCCTTTATTTTGATAGGATAGTAGAGAGAAAGACATGCAGTAAACATCCTCAGGGTGGATTCAAACCTGAGCCTCCACAACAGTCTTTCAGTATATGGGCCACCTGCTCAATCCAGTGAGCTATACTGACATGTGACAAATTGTTACTTTTGATTTAGAACATTTACAACTTTGAACAGATGAAACCAAGTTTAACTTGTACCAGAATGATGGAAGAAGGAAAAGAACAGCTCATGATCTGAAGCATACCACATCATCTGTCAAACATGGTGGAGGCAATATTATGGTGTGGGCATGTATGGCTGCCAGTGGAACAGGGTCACTAGTCCTTACTGATGATGCCGCTGCTGACAGGAGTAGCGGGATGAATTCTTAAGTGTAATTCTGAGGTGTACAGGGATATACTCTCTGCTCAGATTCAGACAAATGCTGCAAAATTGATCAGACAGCGCTTCACAGTGCGATAGGATAATGACCCAAAGCATACTGCATAAACAACCCAAGATTTTCTCAAGGCAAAGAAATGGGATATTCTTCCACGGCCAACTCAGACACCTGATCTCAATCAATAGAGCATCCTTTTCAAATAAATACAAAAACTGAATGCAGAAAGACCCACAAACAAGCGGCAATTGAAGGGTGAAGTAAAGGTTTGGCAGAGGAAACAAACCATTTGGTGATATCCATGTGTTCTACACTTCAGGCAGTCTAATTATTAAAAATTCCTTATATTTAAAAATGATATTAATTTGTCCAATTATTTGAGCATAAAAATGGTTGTAAATCCAAAAGAGTTAATGTGATCCATTTGTTAAACCCCTTGAATTAACATAGAAAGTCTGAACTTCAATCACATATTGATTGTTTGATTTAAAATCCACTATGGTGGTGTACAGAGGCAAAATCACAAAAACTGTGTCTTTGTCCAAATACTTATGGACATAACTGTACATACTTCCATTCATGCATTTGGTATGAACTATAATCAAAAATAATAGGTGAAAAATTAAGAAAAAGCTAACCTATAATAATTAATTTTCAGCAGACACTTAAAACAAACCACTGATTCACCTGACCTGAGGGGCTGAGAAAGGCTCTCAGCTGATCAAAATTTTGGTGCTGCAACCTTAAAAGGGGTTTTGCCTCTAGATTTAAAATATGAGCATGTAACAGTTAAAAAGACCCTGATCAGATGATCAGAGAGGCTGACTGCTGGAATAAGGTCTCAGCAGGCCGCAGGGTCCTGGCCATGTAGAATTTTATATGTAATTAATAAAACATTTAAATGAATTCTGAATTTCTCTTACTGAATTGCTTCTCTAACAATTCAATTAACATCTTTACATACCTTTATCATTATGTCTGTAGCAGAATAGAGAGATGCAGCCGATTCTTTCTGGCATTTTGTATTAACTTTTGTAATCTCTATATGATCTCTATAAAATTTTGATATTTTTTCCCCCTTTATCTCTTTGGAGAAACCCCATATTGACAAATACTGTGATGGAACATAACTGTGGTGCCATTAGAGCTGGCATCCGGTACTACCAACATTTGACATTGAGAAAAAGCGAGGGGGAAAGGAGAGGTTGGAATAAAATGCAAGAGAGTTTATAGCTGTGTTTTATTAATTGTTGAGGCTGGTGGCTAAAAGGATTGCAATGGTGGAAAAAAAAGAGAGCAAAGTGGTGGTGTGATGAGGTAGATTTATGCCAGTGTAAACAGGCAGGCTTGGCCCAGTGGCAAGGACTTCTGGTAAAGATGAAGTAGGGGTGGGTGGGTGGAGTTGGAGGACGGCAGGGAAAGGACAGAGTGAGAGGCAGTATAGACTAAGAGAGGGGGATAAATGAAGGGAAGATGCAGAAGAAGAACAGGGGATGTAGAGAGAGATGTGGGGTGACAAGGGAAGAGGAAAGGCTGACATTGAAAGGATGAAGAAATCAATGAAAGGAAACAAAGAATAAGATGGTGAAAGAAAATGTAAGAGGATGACCGGGAGCACAGGTAGGGGGATGGGGAAAGGCAGGAGAAAGATAAACTGACATTGTACAATAAGCACAGGGGAAGAGAACGTAAAGCTACGAACAAGAGAGATGAGAAATGGAGGAAGATGAGAATAGTCCATGGAAGAGAAATAAAGCTCTTGACTGTTCTCTATCTGCATGTTAGATAAAATTGTAATGGGAAGAGTGATAAAATAAGTCTGTATGAAGGGAAAGAGGGATACATTAAAGGTAGGTCTGGAGGAATAAGTTGTAAAGCTTCACCTGTCAAAGATAATGAGGAGTAAAATAAGGTTGCAGAAAGGAAGGAAAAGGACAGATGTTGTGGAAGAAACTGAAAGTAGCCCTTGGAAAGAAGTGAAAAAGCATGAGAAGGAAGAGGAAAAATAAAAAACCCAGACGTTATGGAAGAAAGAAAGAGTGGCAGCAGACAAAGAAGGACTGAAATAGGGGGAGATCTCGTCAGTGTCTGAAATAAGTAATAAAACAAAGGAGGTAAAGACAGGAGGCACTGAACACAGGACAAACACTAAATATTGAGATTAACAGTAATTTACTGCTAACAGTATGAAAACAGGCATCATCTCCTCAGACACTAAATCCCAGTCTAGTAGAAAAGGGGATTATCATGATCATCATTAATAAGCAAAATGCCAGAAACCCTAAGCCTTCCTCTATCTAATAAATCCTCCCTGATCCACAGAGGAGCATAATTAATACGGACAGCAGGGGGTAGGAGGTTAGCATCGACAGAGCATGAGCTAATAAGAAGGTAGTGAAGGAGGTATCAAAACCTCCAAGTTGTGTCTGTCTCTTCTGGATGGCCGAAAGTTTACAAAGCACTGAGTAAACAGTTTTTGTCTGTGGAAGTTCATTAACTGTACATACGGCCACTGAAAAATACATGTGGATGGATTGGAAAGTTAAAAATTCATTTCTTCTTCTTAATATTTATTTATTTATTTATTTATTACGTTTAGTTTTCAGTGACAGAAGTGTCTCATCTGCTATGAGGTCCAGGGAAGCTGCAACTTGTCTCCTGCACAGCTGACTGGGATGAGCCTGAGCGTGGATAAGGGCCATCTCAAAATGTTAATTGCACAAAACCAGAGTGGTGAAAAATAATAGCACAGCTTGCAAATTATTCTTCTTGGCAACACTGAGGGAAGAATAATTGTATTTTGTTTATGCATGTGCATATGTTCAAGTTCAACTTGTGTATGCCCAAGTGCATAAGAATAAAAAAAAGTAATTTGTGTTAACTGGCATTTGATACCAGTTAAAGGCCTATGTTATTGGTTTTGCATTTTTCAGCCTTTTAATTACAAATGGAGTAAAACTTCTGCCAACCATTTTATGAAGCATATTCTGAACTTTTAAAATGCATTTCACAAAAATTCATAAATTTCAGTATTTAGTGGGTAAATCTTTTGTCCTATGGACACACACCTGTAGTGACGATGCTCAGAGTGTATAGTGCATCCCGAAGGTATTCACAGTGCTTCACTTATTCCACATTTTGTCATGTTACAGCCTTATTCCAAAATGGATTAAATTCATTTTTCACCTCAAATTTCTACACATAATGCCCCATAATGACAAAGTGAAAAAAGTTTGCTTGAAATTCTTGCAAATTAAAAATAAAAAACAAAAATATAACACATTTTAAAGCACTGGGTATACATTTAGCATCAGTTTTTGACATGATGGGTAGCCTCTCAACCGATGACTTGACTTTCAACTAGAGGACAGGAGTTCTCAGAGAACCTTTGGCTACAGTCTAATGGTGTTTATTTCAGATTGTGAGGGACCTATACTGAAAAATGTTGAAACGTTAAAGTTAAAGGGGTAACCAGTGTTAGAATGTGAAACCAAGGGGTACTGTCCAGGCTCAAGTATATGATATCATCCATCCATCCATTCATTTTCTTCCGCTTACCCTATTCAGGGTTGCAGGTGGGGGCTGGAGCCTATCCCAGCTGCCATAGGGCGAGAGGCGGGGTACACCATGGACAGGTCGCCAGTCTGTCACAGGGCGAACTATATGATATCAGTATATGATAAATCAGGATCTTATATTCAGATCTTTTTCAAAGTCCTAAGCTCCTACACTGCTGTCTGAAACATCAATCAAATGTTTATTATATAGACCAAAGGTTCTCTGAAAAAATAAAAAACAAAAAGGCAAAAAACCAAAAACAAAACAACAACCACAAATACAGAAATTATTTGTTTCAAATCATGAGCTCAAAAATGTGGAAGTGGCACTTTTTTCTCTGATTGTACCAACTCACAATTAACATTTCTCTGACTTTTGAATCTTCTGATGGAACACTGATTATAGCATGTATATTTTGGACCATGTGCAATACATGTGCTGCATTTACAATATACACTTGTGGTTATGTTGTGGTAAACTGGTAAACATGTTGGAAAGTAGCCATGAAACTTTATGAGACCTCCGATTTAGAGGCATATTGTCAGTAATGTAGAATGTTCTATAGACTGATCATCAGTCACAACCTTTTTTTGTTTTTCTGTGCTTCAGGATACTTGTTGGTGGTGATGGTGTAAACTGTATAATTTCATTGTAGCATAATGTGACAACATATTCAAAGCCTTGCTGGAGAGGGTTTATCTGTGAAAAGCAGTATATAAACCGAGCACCACCTTCAGAATTACATTATAACATGCCATTTCGAAGCATAAATGTGCTACAATTATGCTAGAGGTGCACCATTCTTGCAGTAGGCAGTGACACATTTAAGTGCTGGCACTGAAAGCAACTAACAGTAAGGGGAGTAAAGGCCAAGCTCTCTCTAGTTTATCTTCAAGTGGGCCTGGATACAGATTAAAGCTTTAACCTTTGTAGTTTATCTTCATGCATGTTTTCTTAAGTGTTGTGGGGGTTACTGCAGCCAAAACCCACAATCCTACTAAAATACTACTAAATGCACTTTTTGTTTGTGTGTGTTCTGATCAAAACATGGCAAAAGGCCCAAGAAGAAAAGCTGGCCCTAAACAACAAAAGAACATGACTTTTTGCTCATGTAACTTATTGTATTTTGACCTAAAGGAAGCAGATTTCTTCATAAATGATGCCCAAAGGAAGCATCTACAGGTGAGATGTTTTTAATGCTAAATAATGAAAATAAAAAGTAACCTTGTAAAAGGTGGTATGCCATGACAAAATTTCTATGAAATTAATATCTTTTTCATTTAAAAAAAAATGGAGAATTAAAACCACACTGGGAGAAAAAAGAGGAATTTTTTAACCATATCACAAAGAAAAAGGAAGGTCAGTGGGAACTTGTGAGACTAAAAAGTGGTTGTAATCTACTCTGGTGGGCATGGTAGAAGTCCCCAAACATGCATATATCTTGTACCTATTTAAACCAGCCAGCCACAATAGTCTATCCTTTTTATCACAAGAAGCCACTCTTGGGTCACACAGGACTATTTGCTTCTTTATCACAGACAGAAGTCTTAATGTTTCATCACAATACCCCAGACACTATTTCAAATATACCCGTGCCCACTTGTGCACATGCACACACACTCACCTCTACTAGGCCACAAGGCTCACTGAGAGCCTTGATTAAAATTTCCTCCATGTTCTGCTTCAGTTGGTGTCATGCTGAATGATGTGTGTCCACACACAGATGGAGCTCCCTCCATCCACACAAACACAAAAACACACAAACACACAAGCCTGACATCTTCTGGTGTGTCAAATTCTTCATCTGCATGAGAAAATGGGAAAACACCTTTAATAAAAATGCCTCCCCTCTTGCCCACTCAGCTGTAGAGAGACTATGGAAATCAGCCTTTTTCTTCACAAGCCAGCTGAACAGATGAAGGAAGGTGACTTTTGTCTTCTGCATGTATGGATGAGGTCAGGGAAGATAGGCTAGAAAGGCATGACCATCAAGAATCTTCCTTCTATGAAATAATTACTTGGAATAAAAGCATCACCAAAATGTGTGTATATAGAGTAGCTGCATTACATGAATGCAATGGAAACATGAATGTAACATATCTTAATACCCCTGAGTCAAACCTCACCTTGTAATGGATAAAGTAAACATTGCTGGGTTCACCATATAGTTGACCATAAGGGCTTATATACTGCAGATGATACACCAATTCCTCTGATATTCAGATCCCAATTCACCAATAACTCTATTGTAAATTAAATGAAATGAAAATTTTACAACCAATACAAGGAGAGAAAATGTGGATTATGAGCATAAGTGTCTTTGTCAAGTGATACATTTAATGAAACCCTGAGCTCTGTTATGCTGCATATGGTATTTTTCAGTCATAGTTTGGGTCAGGTTTGCCCCTTAGAAGGAAGGGTCACTGGAAATCCATACAAAGTAGTTCTGAGTGGTCATTTTTATTCTGTGATAAAATATTTCTACATGATAATGCCCCCATCTATAGGGCACTAGGGATCACTGAATGGTTTGATGAGTCTGAAAATTATGTGAATCATGTGCTATGCTCTTCACCAGATGTCCACCCAACTCAACATCTATGAGAAAGTTTGGACCATTTTGTTTGACAGCACTCTCCACCACCATCATTAAAACACCAAATGAGATATTATTGTTGGAAAGCTACATTTTCATCCCTCCAGTAAAGTTCAAGACATTTGAAGAATCAATGCCAAGGCACATTGAAGTCAACCGGTGTGAAATCATTGCAATTCCTTTTTTTTTTTATTTATTTGTTCTCCTTCTTCTTTTTTTGGGTCTTTGTGTACGGTACTTCGGTCAAATACGGTGCTTTAAAAGTGCAACCTAAATACAGTTGATCTGAAATCTGCACACAAGTAGAAAAAAATCTAAATCACTCTGAGTCTTTATGTATAATGGTAAATGACTCCCTCCAAAACATTTCTTCTGGATTGTGGTGAAATAAATAAAACAAACACAGACCCTTAAGTATCTCAAACATATAACAAATAAATTAGAGTGAGTCGGGATGACAAAGATAACAGATAAAATCAAAAAGGTGTAAATATATAAAATCATGGTTAAAACAAAGTACAAGCTCTATAAAATTCTAAGGATTTAATAAAAATAATATAATCTTTCTTGGCAGATCTTAAAATTAGGTAAATACAACCTCAGAAAAACTACAAAACATGACATATTATACCATATCACTATTTATTTAACAAAAATTTAACCAAAATGCAGAAGCAGTGTGTGAAAAACAAAATACACCCTTACTGCTTCCATAGGAATTAGCAGTAAGTAGCAGCCAGGTGCCAATAATCAAATGCACTTGATTAACTGATCATCAGCAAGTGTGAGCACCTCCATAAAAGCCGAAGTTTTGGCAGTTTGCTGGTCTGGAGCATTCAGGTGTGTGTTAACACAGTACCAAAGAGCAATGATCTAAGAGAAACAATTGTTGCTGCCCATCAATCTAAGAAGGTTATAAAGCCAATTCTAAACAATTTGAAGTGCAGCTTTATACAAGTGGAAACATTCAAGACAGTTGCCAATCTTCCCAGGAGTGGACATCCCAGCAAATTCACACCAAGGTCAGAACATGCAATGCTCAGAGAAATTGCAAAAAACTCTAGAGCTACATCTCAGACTCTACAGGCCTCAGTTAGCATGTTGAAAGTTAAAGTTCATGACAGTTGAATTAGAAAAAAAAAAAAGAACCTGGCAGCATGGCTTAGGTTTGCAAAGTTGCATCTGAACAAACTGCAAGACTTCTGGAACAATGTCCTTTGAACCGAGAAGACCAAAGTGGAGATGTTTGCCCATAATGCACAGCACCATGTTTGGTAAAAACCAAACACAGCATATCAGCACAAACACCTCACACCAACTCTCAAACACAGTGGTGGAGGGGTAATGGTTTGGGCTTGTTTTGCAGCCACAGGACCTGGGCACCTTGCAGTCGTTAAGTCAACCATGAACTCCTTTGCATACTAAAGTAATCTAGAGTCACCAGCAAATCTACAACAGAATGGCTGAAAAAAAGAATTAAGGTGCTGTGAGAGACTGATAAAGTCATACAGAATACATTTACTTTAAATTACTTCAAGTTATTGCTGATAAAGGTTGTTCTATAAGGTTTTGAATCATGGGGTGTACTTAGTTTTTAACACACTGCTTCTGCATTTTGGTTTACTTTTTGTTAAATAAATAATGATACAGTGTAATATATCCTGTGTTTCTGTTCATCTCAGGCTGTATTTACCTAATTGTAAGACCTGGTAAGGTCTAGATCATTTTTTATTATGTCCTGATATGTAAGGATATATAAACCTTAGAAGTGACAGAGGGTGTACTTTCCTTTTACCATCAGAAAAATCAAAACTGAAAAAAAAAAAAGGAAAAAAAAGAAATAAACTTCACATAGAAATTCTGAATCTCGATCACTGTGAAGAAATTTTAGGTTCACACTGAATCTTCTTCTCTAATGGGTTCACCAATGGCCACAGCGCCAACTGTTTTGAGCAAATCACTGTGCTTTTTTGGGACATAGAATGTTCCTAATTACCAACTCTTTTAGCATATTTGATTTAGTAGTTTCATTTTATTACTGCCAGAGTAGCTGTTCTGTAGAAAATATAAAGGGGCATTCCAAGAATCTTTTTTCAAATGTTGTTTTGAAGCACACAATTTGTGGTATTTTGCCTTTTCTGGCAGGACACACATCTCATCAGAGTGAAGAGTTCTGATCTGCTCCCACCAAAGTATGTACAAAACCCACATCTTTTAAGACTGTGAGATCTAAGAACTCAGATGTAAAACTCATATAAAAGATTTTTTGTTGCTTGTGTTGAAATCCCTTCAAGTGAGATGTATATTTTGAGGCCTTTTTGATTTGACTTTTTGACATTCCATTGTCAAGATAAGAGATCGTCTGAATTTGGCAGACATTTAACATGCCTTTTTGATCTCCCTTGGGATTGCTGTAACTCACTGTACATTTAATTCACAGAAGTCATATTTTGTGCTACAAGCTCAGACTGCAAGAGTTCTGATTTTTCTGTTGCTGAACAACATTTGAGCTCTGAGTCAAAAAAAAAAAAATTAAATTAAATAATAAAAAAAAATATTCTGGACAAATCTCTGCTTGTTTCTTTTTCCAACACTTGTAAGGTTAAAGTATCTCTCAGATACTCAGTCTATTTAAATTGATTTTCTTTTAATTTCTTTCTGTGAAGCACTTCGTAACTTTGTTAACAAAAAAAACTCTTATTCTTATTCTTATTGGCCCTTATATTTTCTGGAATGCTTGCAATTATCACCACAAAAACCTTCCTGTATAGTCAATTGAGAGCAAGAGATAAGCTGGAGAGGTATTTAAACAACATCAAAGCTTCAGTTTGATTTGATTTGATGCATGAGGTTCGATGCTTGAGGCTGCACGAGTTACCCGTCTGGGGAAAAAATACACTTGGGCAATTAGTGCACTTTATTTGCACTTTGTTTTGTATGGTACTGTACAGCAATGTCAGCAAATCAAACAGTAAATGATAAACTGATGTGAGCTTGCAATTAAGTGTCAGTGTTTATGCATTTCACTTCAGCTAATTTCAGAGGAAGCACCCTGGTGTCAGCCATGTAATATTAAAGATTTTTTGTCATTACACATCACAACCCAGGGTGTCTAAGATTTTCTCCTCCTGCACATTTGAACTTACATGTAACTATTTGAGAGAAACCAATCCCACTTTGGCAATTAATTATCAGTCCCCATCACTTTTGAATATCAAAAGTGCATCTACATAAGAGGGATAAGAACAACAGAATCCCAGAGCTATAGATTTTATAAGTTTATTGACAATAAAAAGGGGGGGGGGGGATGATTGGCTGAGTGATTACAGATGAGCTTCTGTCTCTTTTACCATCTCTGTATACCTCATTCCTCTAGGGAATGTTTCACTTGACCATGCTGAGTTCCTGTCGTCTCAAATCAGACAACATTACTTCATTCTATGAATGTGTACATTCTCAGTTCACTTCAGTCCAGGCAGCAAAACATTTAAGTCCAAATGAAAGTGAAAAAATATTCTGGAAATGCAGTTACAGTATGTGATAAAGTATTATTATCAACAGCTGGAAGAAGTGCAGTTACTGACATAAGATTAACTGCAGTTGATATAATTCCTCATCATGAGACAAAGCAACTCATAATATGCAGAAACAGATACTGCAGTCATTAGATAACATTGCTAGTAATGGATTTCCTCTACTCTGCCTTCTCTTTTTCTGCTTCTGTCTGTTGCAACTAAGGGAAAGAGTCAAACTACCCTCATCCCTCTGCCCCTTCACACTGCTTTTTGTCTCTTGGAATATTACTATTCAAGTCACAGCCAGTAGCTTCTGCATGCCTCTGATCTTTTTGCAGCAATTTTCTTCTACTTATTTTTTGCATGTATTGCTTTCTCTCTCCTTTTGCTCCCCCAAGTCATAGTTTCAACACTATCACCAACCCTCCATTACTATCTCACCTTCATTGTCTGTTCTTTGATAGATCAAAATTCCTGTGGCAAAATATTGTTTTTACTAAATACAAATTTTAAAAGCAAGCAATTTTGTTTAGTACTCAAAATAATGACAAGATAACATCTAGAAAACCTAAAACATATGAGTACAATAAGAGAAAAAAGAAACAGAAGGACAGAAAATCGGTGTACATGCTGGAGTTCGAGAGGGGAGCGTGCGTGGATATGGCAAAAAGACGTAAATGTGAACCATAGTGCCTCACAACTCACTTGAAATTCCTTCCTGCATTTCATCCTGTCTACTCCCTTTTCCTCTCTACGTATTGTTGCTGTCTTTCTTTATCTGTCTTTGCACCTTACTAAGAATTCCAACTGATAATATATTGATGGAGTAAACAATCATGGTTCCCACTATCTTGGCTTTTTTTCATTACACCCATCGCACCCTTTTATGTTACTTCATATTCTCTTTGTCTCTAACTCCTTGTCTGCTTATATAAAAGCTGAAGTCAAGGCTCACAAGTTTGATTAATGATAGTGAGATAAAACCGCATTATTTTTCTGATGCTTTAAAGGGGACATGAAACACTACATGGACAATTGACTGATTGATGTGTGATGGACCAAAAACAACAGGAGCCTCAAAGGAAGAGATGCCGTACTTTTCGAAAACCGTATTTCCTTGGTTTGCTTTGGAAATTCTGTTGGCAAATTGCTGTGGAAATTTTTAAGTTTGACCACATTATCTCAGTGAGAGGATTACTTCTTACTAGAAGTGAGGAAACATGAAGCCTAAATGTAAGTGAAGGAGACTGTAAGGTGGACCTTTTTTTTTTTCCTGTGGAGATGCTGATGGGTGTTAGGATTCCCAATCATGTTTTGGTAAAACACTGGGTGTGCTTGGGAAAAGAAAGACTTAACCCCAAGATAACGGGGGTTAAATTACACCTTAATATTGTATAAAATAGTGCTGATCGCATCTTGTGGACATCTGCTTTACCAGCTGATTGTGCCGCTCAGTCTGTACACCCAACCTGATCAAACACAGAGGAGACAGTGTTGGACTTCTGCTTGTTGGTCCTGACTCAAACAGCTTCTCCTCCACATAGTCCTCATTTTTAAAGTGCTGTACAAACGCGAGCATTAAGGCTAACTGGTGGATTCTCCCGTTTCAGTGCAGCTAGCCAACAGTGAAGAACCACTTCCTGCTTAAGAGACAAAGAGTGAAAGCAGACAGTCTTTCCTTGGTTCTTTAATATAAAACTCATTGCGGCAGCCGGGGGCAATACAAAAGTTACCCCCTTATACTGCTTTTTAGTTTTATTTCCTTGTTTTCCACCATGTTATTGGTTCGGTCACTAGTTAGCTAACATAAACTAATGTAGGACTATTAACAGCAACCAACCAACCCAGTGATATCTTCTGTACTTGGACAAGATGGCGACACACTTGCTCTAAAAACTGTAACTTAAAACACTTATTTTTTTAAATCCAGCTTTATGGACAGTGTTAAATCTGGTGTAAATTAGCCTTAATACATGTAGTGTTTCATGCCTACTTTAAGTACATGTGTTGACAAGATTCAGCAGCCTGCGTATAGAACTATATGTATTGCACAGCACTGGGTTTGATTTCCCTTTATTTATGCACAAGTAAAACAAAATATGCATGAAAAAAATCAATACCCATAAGTAAGGATCCACAAGCTTGAAAGATATACTTTTCAAATTCTCAACAGAGAGATAAATAGAGCTCACTCCTCCCAAAAAACTGTGTGGGTGCCCTTGAGCAGGACACTTAACCCCTCAACTATTTAGGTGCCAAGAAGACTGCTGTTGTGCTGAGCTGCCTTAAGGTTATTTAATGTTTGGCAGTATGAATATGCAGCAGCACTGCTTAAAAATGAAGGGTTGCTTAGTTGGACAAACACAAAACCAAAGCTGTAAAAAAATCTTTTCACCATCACTCTCTTTTGTGAATTTATTTCATTTATCAAACAAAAACCCGAAATATTCACAGCTATACACTGTACTCACTGCTACCAGTACAAAATATACGAATTCAGGGATACATTGAGCAATATATAATTCCTAGTTGGATCTGATCTTTATGGCAAATGATGTCTATAGAAATCAAACAGCATTTTTACTCTTCCATTAATGTGTTCATTGCCCCACCCTTTGTTGTGTTCCAGTGAGCATTTACACACAAACGTACACTGAAACCCTGGTTTGAGATAAGTTTACATTAACACAAGCTGCCATTTGTTTACCTCATGACACGCACACACACAAACACACACAGTGTGAGTCATGGATTACAGCCTTACTGAGGCGTATAAGAACACATCTCTATCCTCCCACCCAGCTAGCTGGCATACTGTTTCACATCACAAGAGCCCATGTCAAAACCACAGAAAGGCCTCGAGCTGCCTTATAGCATGAAAATGTGTGCATGTGTGTGTGTCTGTGTGTGTTTGGTGCTTGCTGATGTTTTAACTGTATCAGTGCTGGTACAAAAGCTGTAAGTGTGCCGCCTGTGTTATTTGTGTGAAAGACAGTTGTTGCACTTAAACTGAATGTTGGCTTTGGACCTCCCATCAGGGGTTCCTGCCCTCCTACCCTCGCTCTCCCACACACACACTCCCACCGCTGGGTACTGAAAAAGACTTCAGTGAGAGTGATAGCAACTTTGGGTAGACTTGTATTTTTCATGTTATGTGGACATGTAGTAAATCTGTTTACACAGTTTACACGAAGGAAACAGCTTATCATTTCAGGACAAAAAGCATGTCCCCATAACATCAATCATTAAATTTTAGTATGAAGGTATGGCTTGAGTAAAGGTTATAGGTTAAAGCTGGTATGGTTTGGATATTTCAATATAATGTCATATGACAGATGGAATTTTGTGTGTGTGTGTGTGTGTGTGTGTGTGTGTGTGTGTGTGCATTATAGAGGTTCAAGAGGATCCAAATTCAAGCTCATGTTCTGGCAAGCATCCACTTTGATAAACTGTCCTTGAGCAAAACACTAGAGCAGCTCCTGCTGCTGGGTACTGCTCTGCAGCCAATCTTGACTTTTGACCTTCTTGCTGAGGAGTGCAATGGAAAACATAATTTGCTTATTAATTTTCCTGCGAGGTTTAATGAAGAAATACATTCATCACTTTGAAAGGTATCTGTGCACCATTAACCCTTGACAAAAGATGAAAACCTTGATATTCCCTATTAATCAAAGAGGTAACCATAAAATACGATACACACAAAACAATGTAGAAAAAATATTTTTGGTACACAGGTGTTGCAGATTTACAGGTGCAATTGTTTACTAGTAAATTTTGTCAGCATCTGAGGATTTTATTTCATTTTAGAGCCTTTTTTCTGTAACTTTTCAAGGTTATTTGTGTACAGGTTAATAATTAGAGGGCTAAACATACTACAAATTCATGACTATGTACATCCTAAAGTTAATGAGCACAGGATGTGCAAAGTTATTTGACAACAAAAATGCACTCCTTCTTCCTTCCATTTGTGATGCCAACATGCAGTGTTTAAGACCTTAGGATATATTTCAATTTTCATAAACTATTAAAATTAAATTATACAATTACACAAAGTTATACAATTTTCAATAAATTATTAAAATTGTATTTTAATAATACAGTTCTGATCAAACTATAACACAACTGCAGACTCCATAGGCAGCAGTCCAAGTTAACCTTTACTTTGAGATAAGCAGAGAAAAAAAAAGAAAAGAAAGAGAAACGGTATCACAGAATTTCTGACAGTGTAAGACTGCAAGCCCAAACGCACAGTATTTAAAATGCTGCTAAACAGAGGAAATCTTTTTGAACCCAAGTGTTCAAAAAGCTTTACAGCGTCTATGAAGTGGCTGAAAACCTAATAAAGGAATGTCCATTACCAAAGCTGTTACCGAGCTGAAAGCTTTGAAAAAATGCCACTGAGCTCAATACACTTCTGACTCTATTGGAGATAGTAAAATGGAACCAGACAGAATTCACTTTAAAGGGTTGATGTACCCTTTTTTTATCATTACTATTTAAATGTCAAAGTACTGGTACATACAAAACACATTCAATGTATCCCTGCAAATGTTTGGTTCAATATGTTTCTTATCCTCAGAGCATCAAAATCAGTGTGAATTTTTGTTTGGGACAATATAATAATCAGTGGGTTCTCATCCTGACCAGCCTGAATGTGCCACTTTACACCAGTTCCCCTGGGATAAAAACAGATTTGGCAATGGAAAAACTGAAATTCTTCTTAACCTGAGTGAGACAGCCTATTCTAACTAACGAACTGAATCTGCAGATAATGACTAATAGTTCATAAAGTGTTCACTTCACCCTGCTGACAGTCCACCTACCCCACAGCTTCCATGTTGTCAGTGATTAGTGCAGGCTATGTTTGTTGCCAGCTATGATGGCGGGTTACTATGGAATCCAGCAGAGAGAGACATCTGGAGCTGGGTCGCCAGGGCAACATGGCAGTACAGGTCAGGACTGCTGTGGCAATGGCCTTGATCACAGACCTCAGAAGTGCATGTTTGGCCAGTGCCATAGTGTTTTGGGGGGAGTGGTGAGGACATAAGCAATGATGCCACCCTCTCCTTTTAGCACCACTGCCCACCTGCAGTTACTAAGTACCAGAACATAAGGTGAATACTGAAGGCCAGCAAGTGAAAATATTGTGGTTGGTACACACATCTTTTAAACTGGCAGATAATGTCCTTCAGGTTTGTTTGAGAAGAAAACAGAAACACTGAGCCACTAGACAAACTCCCATTGTAGACTCGAACTATACATTGGCTGCCCACAAATAGCCCATCCACTTTTCACAACCACACAAACGTCAGGCGCCACATTAAGACATCTGAATTTGATTCTAGGAAGCTATATCTCAAGCTCTCTTCCAGTAAGCCTTGACGCATTGATTTTCATTTTCAGCTTAAGAAACCAATATGTACATTTTCTGGAAGTCAAACCTGGAGGACGGTCAGAGCATCATCCTCAAATTCCACTACAGCCACTGAGGAAATGTTCTTTGCGAAATCCTTTAAGACTGATGCTCTGCCCATTGCACTGTGTCGAGTGGAAGCTTCCAAGCTCAAATGATGCCAGGCTTAAATTCCCAAAGGTTGACACAGATGCTCTTCCTCATGTAGTGCATTTAATTAGTGTTAAATTAGAAAATGTTAGAGAACACAACCCTCAGCAAACACTGAACAGTTCTCCAAAAGTGTGCTTATTTTTTCTCTGAAAACATTATTTGTATAATCTAGTATGAAGTCTCTATCTCAATTAGGTTCTGAATTATTTCAAAAATGGTCAAAATCGCAAATACAGACCGTGTCTTTTGACAAAACCATTACTATATCAATCAATAGCTTTTTTTGTTTTTGTTTTTTTTGTTTGTTTGTTTTTTAGACATTTTGCTTACAGATAAAAACATGAAGGCAGTTGTGTTAAAATTGAAAATTATTCTCAGAAATTATATTTTTTCCCCTCAAGCACATTATTATACAAACAATAATCCCACAGAAAATATTTCAAAGTTAGTATGCCTTTTTTCTAAATGCACCTTGCACCAATGGTGATACTGAGGCTTAAATTGTAAGTTGGCACAAGACTTATTAAACAGATCAGTCAATGCCCATTGAAGCTAAGTATTTCTGTGTAGCAATAAATAATGATGATGATGACTGTATGATAGTCAATATAAAACTCTGGAGAACCTTTGTTATTGATAAAATTATTTGTTAAGGTCTTTGATTGTAATTAGTAATATCATTAATAACATCAGAATACAATCTTACAAACAATCATATTTTGATGGAAATAATGGTCATCTATTGGCTCCAAATGTAAGCTATGTGAGCTATGTAAGCTATATTTCCAACTGAGCCCTGCCTATTACTCAAGTTTATTTAGAGGCTGCACGGAAGGAAAGAAATCTTTCAAAAGAGACTAGAATGTTCATGCAGGTGTTCAGTGTAAAAAATATTTTAAAAATGAGAAGGAGCAATGAGAGATTTGGCTTTTAACCAGTAAAAGTGTCAATACTTTCTTCAGCATATTTATTTAAACGTGTTGTTTTTTTCTGTTTTGTCTGCCTATTGCAAAGATGTAAATGCTCTTCACCTAATCTGTTCTTTTTTATCCCGTCTTCCTGCTGTTGCTGCAATAACAATTTCCCCACAGGAATCATGTAAGTATCATCTGATAGCTGTCAGGCCTATTAGAGACACTCTGTAGCTAAAGAGGCCCATATGGAATGATGAATTAGAGGCCTGTTATTTTCTTAAAAGTGGCCTTTAATGGAATATTTTGCTCTTTGTCCTGGGAACATCTACGGTAGGTCTTGATAAATGAACCACTTGTGATGTACTTGAATGTCTTAATCCAGACACAAAAGTAGCCTCTGAGGAGGACATACACTATATTGCCAAAAGTATTCACTCACCCATCCAAATCATTGAATTCAGGTGTTCCAATCACTTCCGTGGCTACAGGTGTATAAAATCAAGCACCTAGGCATGCAGACTGCTTCTACAAACATTTGTGAAAGAATGGGTCGCTCTCAGGAGCTCAGTGAATTCCAGCGTGGTACCGTGATAGGATGCCACCTGTGCAATAAGTCCAGTCGTGAAA
>VUQI01031993.1:0-10646 GCA_015106735.1 Paratilapia polleni | reverse complement strand
TGGATTTTTTTTTTTGTAAAAAAAAAAAAAAAAAAAAAAAAAAAGCACCTACAGTAGAGTGATTATAAAGTGGGAAACTACCAACAGAGGTCAAAACTATTTATTTATGTATTTATTTTTACCAGGCTGTAAAAATGCTTTGTAGTTCTGTTAAGTCGGGCATTTTAATAAGAGAGTCAGTTGGGGATTGACTTGCCTTTGGAGCCTCAAGCAGCAGAA
Source organism: Paratilapia polleni (assembly GCA_015106735.1). Classification (NCBI taxonomy): domain Eukaryota; kingdom Metazoa; phylum Chordata; class Actinopteri; order Cichliformes; family Cichlidae; genus Paratilapia; species Paratilapia polleni. The sequence continues at coordinate 10,427 of VUQI01031993.1, read as the reverse complement.
ACTGCAGTTTTTGAAACTTTAGTCTTGGCTCATTTTCGGCCCCAGAGGTTGCCTCTTGGTTACCGTAAATAAAGCGTTGATAATGTGATAATAACTATTAATAACTTCTGTGTCTCTCATTTTTCTAGTGCACTGTGTCACAGTGTGTAATCCATCCTTGTCCATGTGTCGTCCTCAGGTCCCTCTGCTCAGCTATAAGCCCCATGGATGTGTGGACCCCACCGTGGACACGCCAGCCATCCCTTCATTTGCTGATGTCATGTGGGTGTTTGAGGATGAGGGTGACAGATTTGCTAAAACCAGGTAAGAACACAAATCAACACAACACAGATAAAATTATTGGGGGTTTTTTCTCATTATATCACTTCTTGGCTGGTATGAAAGGCAAAACAGAAATTCACTGTAGGCAGCCTTGTTGGACAGGAGAGAAACTACCTGCTTACTGCCATTACTTCACACCTGTATTTGTTTTATGTGTGTGAAGATGAATAAATAGTATTCACCATTCTGCCCAGATATCTGTAGTAAAAAATGCAAAATAAATATAAGGTTGATATGGGGTGTTTATAGGAACCATCTACCTCCAAAGAAGCAAAGTACTGTATATCAAGATGTGAAGAGATACCCAGAACTGGCAGTCAATCAAGCCCTGAGAGGAGGGCAACCTGTAAGGCAGACATCTGATCCAGAAGCTCTGAAGAAGATCACAGCACTGGAGAGTGAGCTGCTGAAACTGCGAGCTCAGATTGCCCTGATAGTTACTGCAGCACCAGCCTCAGGTACACATTAGGTACCCTTTTCTGTTTTTAAGATACGTACATGTTCTCTGGTCAACAAAGTTTAATCTCTCATCATGTTTTAGGTTTGATTGAATCCCAAAATGGCCCCGCTTTGCCTGGGATTTCCCTTTCCCCTCCACTACCAGCTCTCACCTCCACACCTCGCACTGTGGCTCCTCCACCACCACCTCCACCTCCTCCTCCTCCTCCTCCTCCCTGCTCTAGCATATTCATCAAGAATTCATCTGCGTCAGAGTGCAGGAAGGATGAGAAAGACTCTGATAAGGGTCACCTCAGGAATAAGGACTCAGGCCACAGCAGGGGTTCAGAGAATAAAGGGATGCCTTCCATGCTGGATGTTCTAAAGGACTTAAATCAAGTTAAATTGCGCTCAGTGAAGAGGTAGGCATGCAGATTTGGAGAATATGGTTGTGTCAGTGTTTCTGATTTATGACCTAAGCTGCAAACGCTTTCTTCATTGCACTGATAGTTTAACCTTCTGGTGTTTCCCTGCTTGTTTTTCCTCTAATTTTAAGTTGACTGTTTTTCCTGCATCCCCTGACAAAGCATATTCATTCTGTTCTTTTTAGATCACCAGGGGGCACACCAGTTAGGAGGAGGCGGAGTAAGGGAGGTGCTCCATTGCGTAATGACCCAGCAGCTCTCATTGCTGAAGCACTGAAGAAAAAGTTCACCCAACTTCACCACAACAGTTCCTCTGACAAAGAGAATTCACTTGAACTCTCGCCTTTCGGCAGTCCAGAAACACCTAAGGTTTGTTTTCCATAGACACGCTGCAATGTTTAAGTCTGACTGGATGTGTTTTTAAAATTTTGTCCACCCCTGTGGTCCCGTACTTGAAGGAGAGTTCCTAACCCAGCTCTTCTGTTGCAGGTTTCTCACCACCTTCAACGCAGTCAGCGCCGCCGCCTCTGTCATCATTGAATAGTGAACTCTGGCAGAAAGGCGTCCAGCATGCCATCAGCATCAACACGTCCCACAGATGTGCCTCACCACAGATTACTACTGCAGCTACTGACTTGTAATTTTTTTTGCTTGTTTTAACTTTCTAAGAGTATTTGTCTCAGCATGTATTACAATGTGCTTGTTTCTGTCTCTTTGTTGGGATTTTAAATGTATTATCTTGTTTAAGCAGGTGCTGTAAACAAGGGTTTCGGTACACTCATGTCGTTTTTGTACATTGGAGTCTTACTGTCTTAACTGTTCTTCATAGCAATATGTTTGTGCAAACCACCTTTTAAGGGAAATAATATAATACCCACCTTAATGTTTTGTGAGCTCTGCCGTCTTACCTCAGCCAAGTGAAATGAGTAAGAGTGGGTTTGAATTCACATTGCTCTGTTCTATGCAACTGTTTAGGGTAATATTTCTATTTTATTAAAGAGTTTGAGTGAACTGATTTGTTTTTTTCTTATGTAATAGTTCAGTTTGCATCCAAACACCGTTATGACAAACATTTTGCGCTCACTGTGAAGGTTTTTTTTTTAGTTGACGATCTTACTGCTCTGAACAGAACATCGTTCATACTGCTGTAGACATACAGTTAGGTCCATATGTTTTTGGACAATGACATGGTTTTTCTCATTTTTCCTGTACACCACGACAGTGCACTTTGAATCAAACAATTAAGATGTGATTGAAGTATAGACTCTCTGCTTTAATTCAAGGGGTTTCACAAAAATATTTCATTAACTGTTTAGGAATTACAGCCATTTTTATTTTTGTACACAGTCCCCCATTTTCAGAGGCTCAAAAGTAATTGGACAGTTAACTGACAAACAGCTTCATGGCCAGGTGTGGCCTGTTCCCTTATTACTCCATGACAGTTTAAGCAGATAAAACATCTGGAATTGATTCTGAAACTTATGGACCTAACTGTAAACCACAGATTAAAGTTAATCTGGATAACATTTCATAAAGGTGCCTGCGGGTATTTCTAGATGGTTGCTTAGATATGAGACTTGCTTCTAGAAAAACTTTGGCAAAAGCCACAGACTGGCTGTAGCAAAGGAACTCTAGTGACATGCTTACAAACCAAATGTCCAGTTTACACGATTAAAGTTCATATTCATTACTAGTTCCAGCAGCTTACAGTACTGTGCAAAAGTCTTGAGCCACCCCTCATTTCTTTATATTTTGCTTCCAAAGAGCCAGACTTTCTTGTAATTTTCAAAAGTGGTCTTGAGCAATATTTCTCCAAGCTTTCTGAAAATCTTTCAAAGTTTTTCTTTGGCTGCTTTTTCACTCATTCTCAGTCCGGTCCTTGTACCTGACCATTTTCAGAGAAATGTTTTTTTCTTTGTTAAGCCACTCCACACTGACCTATGAATCATTCAAGCACAAAAAGGCACCTAACTCAAGGGATGAACCAGTGTTCTGTCTACACATAACAGACAACTTAACAAATAAGCAATTTAAAATTTTATCTTTAGACACTTTGTTACTAGCAGCCTGTCACAAAAACATAATTGGTTCTAATTTCTTTAGTTAAGTTTACATAAAATGCCAAAGATAACACAGTTTGACGGGCATAAAACAGTATTTTTGCACCAACAAGGTGATTTCCAAAGAACTATTAGCTGAAAACTTAGCATATCTCTGTATGGTCAGAAGTGTACCCTTAAAAACATAAGACACAGGAAACCATTCAGCAAAGACCTGACACAGGACCTGAGAGATAGATCTGGCCCTTCTATTGATCCGTCTACTGTTTAACACAGCCTCATCAGAAATGGACTCAGTGGAAGGGTGGTTGTCAAGAAGTCTTTCTTAAGGAAGGGAAACAGGGAGAAAAGGCTGTAAAGGCTGTAAAAGCATACCTGGATAGAAAAACACACAATGGAACACTATCAGTCATGGATTGTCCTCCCCAGAGCCCAGAGCTCAACATTACTGAAGCAATGTGGGATCATCTGACAGAGAACAGAACAAAAGGTAGCCAACATCCAAAGGAGAGCTTTGAATGTCCTTCAAGAAGCCTGGAGAACTACTCCTGAAGACTACTTAAAGAAATTACAAGAAAGCCTGGCTAAGAGAGTTCAGGCTGTGTTGAAGAATAAAGGTGGTCATACCAAATATTGACTTTCAAGCTTGTCAGAATCCTCACAACTTTGAGCTTCACGCAAATTTTATGCACCAACTTGTACATTTATATGTTGTAATGGGTTGACAATCAGGTCTGATATGATTCTAGTTTAGTAATGAAGTGTGTCTATGGCGTAATTCAGCAACGTTTGGGCAAGAACTTTGTAATATTGCCAGATGTCAGAAGAAAACTGACAAACAGCTGACAGACAGAAAACAAGAGATTAAATTCACCTCAAGAGAGAAAATTGGATGAGAGTCAGGAAGGAGTCTGAGAGCATTAAGGAGCATTTCAACACATATTCACCCTGAATACTAGTGAAAATCCAGGCAATATATATTTTTCTTAATGAAAATATGTAGTGTTTGACAATGTCTTCAGCACATGATCAATATTTAAAAAGCTTTGCCTAGCGGTAGCATAGACTTTTAGCTAAACAGTTTTGTAGTGTTTTGAGCAAACAGAATGGATACATTTATCTCCTGGTTGTAGAATCTTGAACGATAGTCCCTTGTGTTCAACCTCTGTGGTGGGAAAGTTGCTTGAAAACAGTAATTAAGTACTTATTAGTCAAAGAAACAGTAACTGGACTACTAGTTACTCTTTAGTAAAAAAAAAAAATCATGCTACAGTATGTTTCTTTCATTTGAAAAAGTAATAGTATTATCATAATATAGTACTTAGTAAAAGGTGCTGCAATAATGGTCACAAACCCTGTTAAAGCTTACCATGTGAACACATATAAATCACAAAGCCTTCCTCAGTAGTTTTACAAGGAAAAAAGAAGCAAATTTATAATCAGTATTCTGGCTCCTCATTATTTATTTAAGTAACTGTAAATTATTTAAGCAGTGTATTTTTATTACCAACCCTTCCTTGGTGGAGATCAGGATGAAATCCTCTTGGGATTCAAGGTCTTTATTAATTGAATATTACTTGTATGACTGTTAAATTCCACAGAACTGCAGTTTGTAAACGACAAAGAAACGAAATCTAAATAAAAAACAGTGAAGGCACAGACACACTTTCTTTACTTGTTTTACTTTGATGGCTTACAAAAACATTTGCCAAATCATGTAATTTACAAATCAGTTTCTAAAAGAATCATGTGGACAAGTTTGAAATTGCAGGCACATTATTAGGAGTAATAACACAGCGGTCATTTTTTGCTTGTTTGTTTTCATGAAATCTTCTTTCACATCATCAGCACTGTAAGAAATAAAAAACAAAGAAAAACATCAGTATGCTTATGTACAGTTAAATCAACAAATATTTGGAATGTGACCAAATATTTGTAATTTTGCCCTTCGGATGCAACAGATTTGGATTTAAGAAACCAAGACGTGATGGAAGTGAAGATGTTCTGATTTAATTCAAACAGTTTAATAGAAATACTGCATTGCATTTATTGCAATGCATTCAGTGTTTACAGATAACCTTTACACAGTCCCTCTATTTTCAGAGTTTCAAAAGTAATTGGACAAACCAACATTATTATAAAGGTTATTTTTAATATTTGGATGTAAATCCTTTCCAGTCAGTAACTGCATGGAGCCTGAACTCTGACAACCATGGACATCTTTCAGTGGTGAATTTCCTTCCTTGAGATCTTTTGTTACACCTTTACTGCAGCCACCTTCAGATACTGCTTGTTTGTGGGTTTTTGTGTCTTCAGTTTTGTCTTCATTAAGCAAAGAGCATGCTTCTATGTGCTGAGGTCATGTGACAAAGCTTTTGTGGCATGTTTTTGGCCATTTTCAGTCTGTACATTGAAACTCTGTGGCATCAGTTTTGTAGCAATTTGACTGAATCTGAGCAGAAAGTATATAGTTTTTAGCAATCATCCAGCTGTTTCTGTCAGTAAACACCAGTGAACCAGTTTCATTAGAAGCTATGCATGCCCCTATCATAACAGGTACAGATGATGTGGTGATTTGTCATGTGACAAAGAAAGTACACCCTTCTTAAATTCTAAGGTTTTACATATTTAAAAAAAATCATCTGGTCCTAAGCAGGTCTTGAAATTATGTAAAATTGCAAAGTCTACACTTCAGTCCCATCTTGATTACTTCATTTCAAATCCATGGGTGTACAAAGGCAAAACTACTGTGTCACTGTGACAGATTGATTTTGTCTGTCACTCATTCCACTGCTGTCATAATGAAGTTCTTTAATTATGCTTGTGGTGAAAAGCTTTGTGAGGAAAAAAGCTGAAATTTTTGCTTGATCAAAAAAAACAAAACAAAAAAAAACTTGCCTGTTCTTTGCTTGCTAGTCTACCTCCATCGGGATGTCATCATCAGTGGAGGTTACAGATGGTCCCACATTACTGCATAGGAAATAAAGGCAAATGCAATAATTACTACACCTGTTTATTTTATTCATGTGCCGACTCTAGCACATGTTGACAAAAACCAACCGGTACAACTATCTGATGGACTGTGCTCCACCCTACGTCTAATCTTGGAGTCCACCTGCGCATCAGCAAACCATTAACAATAAGAAATGAATGCTTTCCGTTACGTTTGCCAACATCCTCAGCAGCAGAGGCAAAACACTTGGCTAGCAACAGGTCCTCTTTCGGAGCGCTAACGGGGGGTCGCTTAGAGCACAGTAACTGACTCAGCCATACATTGGGGCTGATCTAAGGTACAATTACACAACTCAGAGGGCACAATGAATCTGATAGGTCAATGTCCTGGTCCTGCTTACGGGCCTGTGATCTAGTCAGAACACTGACAGAAAACATGTCTGGGTGCTACTGGGCTAAAACATCAGGTTCTGAAATGGGAACTTTGATAACCTCAGGGACAGGGTAAACCTTTCCTCTCTCTATGTCATTTCCCATGATGAAGTCTACACAATTGATAGGGAAAACATGGGCAGACAGCCATTGGGGAAGAACCACGTATTAGTTCACTCTGCACATAAGTGCAGTGGAGGGGAGCAGGCACAAAACTCATCCCAAAATCTCTCACAATAGTGCTATCACAGGCAGACTTTTCATCAAATGACAACACGTTAGAAAGAATGAGGGATTGTGAACCACCATATCAAACTGATTTGTCACTGGACACTGATTATCAGCCTTACCAGTGAGAGATACAAACCCCTTAAAGATGATGATTTATAACATCCATCAGGTGCTTTGGAAGCAGTGGGCTTGTCGACAGGGGACGCCGTTTTAATTAGTCCCACCCCTTTTGGCTTTCCAGGAGCTGAGGCCTGCTGTTTTCATTTGTTCACATTCTGCAACTAAGCAACCAGGCTTAAAACAAACACTTTTTCTCTGTCTTTGGGTCTGGCATAGACGCATTTACTTTTGGGGCCTGTGCAGCTGGCATGTTGTTAGCTTTCTGTGGGAAATCACGCTGGGAGAAAAGGTCACGGTCATTCAAAGGCTCAGTATCACGAAAAACTGGAACTAGATGACTATTCCTACTTACAAATATTGAGGCAGATTGTGGAGCAGCAGCAACATAAAGAGAATCTTGCTGAAGTTCTAGCTTCTGTAACCTGATGGTTGTCTCTGCCTCCAGCCTTTTCAATTCCACCTCCCTGAATCTAGCTGTATCTGCCTCCAAATGCTTAAGCTCCAACTCTCCCTTAAGCTGGAACTCCCTTTCACACTCCTCTAGCAGGGCGTGCTAGATGCATCTTCAACTAGCATCTAGCTTTGAACCAGGTGAGGACTCTGCAGAGAGTGGGTCAAAGTGAGGCAGTGTCATTGGTTTGTCCTCAACTAGACCACATGCAGCTGGAGTAGAAATGAGCTGTTCTACAGTCTGCTCTGTCAGTGGGGAAAGGTACGCTTGGTGGGACACAGCTGTTGTATCATTGCCTGCTAAACCAGGAGATTCTATAGATGCTGGTAAGTTAGGAATCCTCCTCTCTGCCAAACCAGACACTAGGGCTGCCTTTAACTCACATTTGTGCAGAGTGGTTGAAACACTGACCCCATAAAATGATGCCACCTCACACAAGTCCTTCTTTCTACAACCATCTAACTGCCTGAGTCAAGGACTGGCTACAAATGTATTTATATCAAATATAGACATGATAGTAAAGAAACATCAAACAAAGCCATAAAGCCACACACAGGCCTGCTAAACTAAAGCTGGCACCCAGCTGATGCTAATTAGTGGGACTAATTATCCCGGATGAAACACTTCAAACACTTAGCGGTGTCAAGCACAATGCAGTATAGTTGCTGGATGCAAAAATATAAAAATTAGACAACCACAACACTTTCCCCAGAACCTACCTTACCAAAATTTAACCTGGAGCGTGCCAGGCCCGAGGTGTCTTTAAAGGCAAGGACTTGAGTGACCGGAGCCCTGAATAGCCTGCCCCCAACAGGGACTTAATCCCCACCCATGATTACTCTGAAAATAATAAAGGTAAAATAACAAAAGAATGCCTGAGGGAAGAGTAACTCAGCGAGACACTCACCCATGCTATCTGGGGGAAGCTACAGAAAGCAGCATAAAGCTAAACAACAGTCATCCAGGAAACAATACTTAAAGCAACGACTAGCAAAATTTATCAGAAATTCAAAGCTCTTTGGACGTTTTCAGATCCTGGAGGAGCCCCCAAATTGTCACGTCCCTGAGAAAGGGCTTGGGAATGAAGGGGAGAATAGCAAGTCCAGGAGAAAGAAAAAGCCAAATACAGCAGATTGTACAAATAACAGGGTTTTATTAAAAAGAAGTCAACTCAAAGAGACAGCTATGCCGTAAAATATGCTAAAAAGAAAAGAGATTGTTAACAAACAAGCCAAAGAAAAACACTTCTGCTGTAAACAGACACTAGCTACTCACTAGTAGCTCAAAATAGCACTAAACTCTCAAAGCACAGGGGAAACGTGTGGCAGCTGAGTTCAGGGAAGAGAGCAACAACACGCACAAAGCCCTACTGCATGTAACAGTGGGATAAAGAAATTATATTACTTTAAGCATGTTGCAAACAGATACTGAATATATATCAATATTAATGTAACCAAAGTTAAGTCCACAAACCCACAATGTATGCACAAAGTGTACATGTAATTTAGATTACATCTACCTGTGAGAGCCTTGTTGTTCCCCATAATCAGCCCAGTCCATGGGTTCCTTGCATGCAAGAAAAGAAAAACACATGATCCATACCATATAAAATTGTATTATTTAAGAGCATACAGTATAATTAAATTTGTTTTGGATGTGCTCTGAATGTTGTAAAACTTATTTAAACCGTACTTCCTGGGGAGCATCAGAGACGTGTTTCTGGACGTACCGCAGTTCGATGTCATGTGTGCTGTCACTAAACTTAAGGTGCAACTGCAAATAATCAGCAAAAATGTGACTAAAGCTAAATCTATCACATAATGGTTATATTAAAATAAAAAATAAAATTTTTTTTCTGCATTACAGTGAATTTATACTTCTGTGTTAAATCTATGCCGTAGGTACATCGTAAATGCAAACCCTTCTGAAACCCTACCTGATAACCTGTAAAATGTAACTACATGTCACCATCGACACTGCCCGCACAAGTATACAGTAAATGCTGGCAACGGTCTCAGCCACTTGCATAGGCTACATCGTAGGTTGTATATAGATTTACCGCAGAAGTATAATTCAAGCATTATATGGAACCTTACATATCCACGCGACGCCATTTTGCCAGACACTTGTTGACGGCAGAGGCTCATGCGGAAATGCCGTCTTGACCTCTGTTTCCAGAGGTCAAGAAAGAAAGACTTTTTCTCAGAGACTTCTGTAGGACCGGAAGCCTTCAGATAGAATGCAGGTTTTTAGGCACTTCCGCATTGGCTTCTTTTTTCCAACCAGGAAGCTACGTCCATATTTGGTGAATTCCCTCTGGTGGTTGCGCTCTCACTTGGTGTGGACTGTGGTAAGGTATCACTTCCTGTTCCTGTTGCATCGCACAGTGGTGCTTGTTGTGTAGCTTGATTAACTAACTACTAACTTTCACATAGTGACTTATTTTCATAGTGTAACCTGCACGTGCTTAATTAATAGCACACTTCGGGTGAATCACCTGCAAATTTATATTCATATCATTCACTCATTGTGTCTTTAGGGATCCGCTAGCTTAGCTCGTAGCCGAATCACTGTCAGCATGGCTTCTCCAGTCTCACCTCTTTCCTGCTCTGTGTGTCAAATGTTTAGCTATTCCTCTGCCTCCTTTATTAATAATGATACTTGTAATAAATGTAGCCAGTTTGTAGCTTTGGAGGCCAGGCTCAATGAATTGGAGACTCGACTCCGCACCATTGAAAATCCTGTAGCTAGCCAGGCCCCTGTAGCCGGTGCGGGCAAAGGTAGCTTAGCTCCAATTAGCTCTATCCCAGCAGGCCCCGTGCAGCCGGGGAATCAGGCTGGCTGGGTGACGGTGAGGAGGAAGCGTAGTCCGAAACAAAAGCCCCCGGTACACCACCAACCCATTCACGTTTCAAATCGATTTTCCCCACTCAGCGACACACCCGCTGAGGAAAAAACTCTGGTTATTGGCGACTCTATTCTCAGAAACGTGAAGCT
>VUQI01031990.1:34312-44677 GCA_015106735.1 Paratilapia polleni | reverse complement strand
AATCCCACTAACTGCATGTCTTTGGACTGTGGGAGGAAGCCAGAGTACCCGGAGAGAACCCACGCAGACACGGGGAGAACATGCAAACTCCACACAGAAAGGCCCTGGCCAGATGGTGAACTCAGGACCATCTTGCTGTGAGGCAACAGTGCTAACCACCGCACCACCCTTCATTTTTATATATTTAATTAAACATGCTTTCTTCCTCTTTGTTTGGCTGCTCCCTTTAGGGAATACCACAGCTGATCATCTACCTCCATCTCACCATATCCCTAGCATCCTCTTCTGTCACACCAACCCTCTGCAATGTCCTCCTTCATTATATCCATAAACCTTCTCTGTGGTCTTCCTCTTTTCCTCCTGCCTGGCAGCTCCATCTTCAATATCCTTTGTCCAATATAACCACTATCCCTCCTCTGCACATGCCCAAACCATCTCAGCCTTGCCTCTTTAACTTTGTCTCCAAACCCCTCAACCTTATTTCAAATCCCACTGCCATCTTGAACCCATCTGTCACACCAACCTCATACATGTCCTGCACCACCCTCACATACTTCTCTGCCACTCCTGACTTCCTTGTGCAGCACCACAGTTCTTCTCTTGGCACCCTCACATGCTTTCTCTAGATCCACAAAGAGACAGTGCAACTTCTTCTGACCTTCTCTATTCTACATCAACACGCTCAAAGCAAACATCGCATCTGTAGTGCTCTTTCTCGGCATGAAGCCATACTGCTGCTCGCTGATCTTCACCTCTCTTCTTAACATTAGCTTCAACAACTCATATCTTCATGGTATGGCTCATCAACTTTTTCCATGTCTACATTCTAAAATTGGCTTGGCACATCAGAATAATTTGGCTTTGAGGATTTCAGTCATAAATAAAAGTTTGAACACAAGAAGCTTTGGAATTTGGCTAGAGTTACATACTTTACCTGAACAGTAATTCCCTTTGATTTGTACTCTGCATGGAGACACTGAGAGAAATATGTTACAAAAGTCTGAAATAAAGAAGAAAACAGGCAGAGCAACAAGTGAGCATCAACAAACTGTGTGCTAATAAGAAAACATTTCAGTATGATGGGGTCAAGATGTGTTTGAAATAATGTATGCAAGGAAGTCATACTGAGATGGCACCTTGGTGGCAGAATAAAGAGTCAACAAAGGCTGCGGATGGACGCCCGCCATAGATGAGATGTTGATGATCAATCCCTTCCCTCTGGGTAAAAGATGGAAGGCAAACATCCATAAATTCATTCCATCCTCTCATTATCTGATAACTACTGTAAACCTTTGAATGGTTGTGTCTGTACCTTTTAACCATGTCTGGAAGAACCAATCTGGTCATCTGAGTTAAGATAACATAAGATGACAATCTTTTTGATATATACAGCAATAGTTATCAACAAGAAAAAGTTGTGTTTGGATACAGCAGAGAATGGAAATGAGTCATACAGTAAATACTCACATAGACCTCTTACCTGAGGGACAGACAGGATGTTACAGTTGATAACCTGAGTGATTTTCTGGTAAGAATAAACACAGAAGTGAAACTACATGACAGGTATAAGTGACTAAGTGAAACTAGGTACGTTTTTTTTTTTTTTTTTTACTGACTTTTATCAGTAAAAATATATCAAACAGTTTATTAGCTTAAAAAAAAGACATTTAAAATGCAAAGCTTACCTGTTCAGCATCTGGTGTTTCCAGGAAATAGGCAAAACAATCAGTACTGGTCATTCCTACGTTGTTAACTGTGCGGGTTATAAGGACACACAAAATAAGTATCCTTGTTAATAAGAAACAAAGAGAGAAAAAAGAAAGACAGACAGACAGACAGACATTACCCAGAATTCCTATCTGCAGGCCTTGTAGCTTCTTGGCTATATCAGGGTAGATACTGTAGCCATGTGTGAAGTCCACTGGGATGGTTTGAGTCTTTCTTCCATACACATCCTCTGAAGAAAACAAATAATTTTTTGATTATTTCATCACTAGAGTTGCACATGGAAAAGACAAGTGATTATTCGAACAAGGACACAGCCATGAACCACAAGTAGTATTTTCATTTAACTCACCGATCTCTCTGGCAACGATTTGAAGCTTGTTATCAGATCTGCTTATTAAAACTATATCCAGGCCTCTTCGTGCCAGCTATAAAGAGACATACAAACAGACAGGTTTTGTGGCTGTGATACAATAAGAAATAAGGTCAATCAAACTGTTCTTAATTCTGAAATTTGGACCAAAAAACTGAAAATGCAATCATTGCAGTCATTACACAAATATGATCAAGACATTTATTGTTTTTTCTTCTCAAAACGATCTTACTATCAATAGTTTCATTAACTGAAAAACCTCATTGACAAATGAAGTATGATGTGGTCAAAGTGTTTTTGTTTGTTTTGTTTTGGGTTTTTTTCCATTGGAAGAACAAAAAAACACAACACTAATATGTCATAAGTAAAGGCAATGTTAATTACTTTATGACTACACACTACCTGGACCTCCATAATAGTAACCCATCTACATTACAAGCCTTTGAAATTGACCACATCCCACTTTCCATACGAAGGGTTAAGACTCCTTTGTCTGCTTTGTCCCAGACAAAGGAGTTTTAACCAAAGGGAAGATATTTTCATTAATAAATTACAGACCACAAATTACCCTGGCTTAAATTAGGACTTCGATTTTACTCTTCTTCTTTAAACCTTGTTTGTCTTGTGGGTTTCTTTCTATTCTTTGTAACTACTGCTATTGCTTGTGCTTACAGAATTTTGATCAAAATTTGGTGAATATTGTGGACCAAAAAATCTAAACAACCACAACAACAAAAACACAACTTTCCGATGTCTTCATATGTTGACGGCCTTTTAGAGCCCCACAGTTTTGAAGCTTCCTACTGGGAGAACAACACTATTGGAATGATCCACTCTCATCCCAGGTGGAAGTTTGCTGTTGGCGCTATTGGTCTCCATGAAATCTGTTAAAGTCCCTGATGAACGCTTCTAAGCCGAAAAGTGTCTGACTTTTTTTTAAATTTTTTTTTTTTAGGTTAAACATAACCATGTCATTAGAATAAAGACATTTGAATTGTTATACATGCATAGTATATCCACATGTAAGACCTTCTAAAAGGAAACTGAAGACTCACCTCAATGGCATAAGCTTTACCAATGCCAGATGTGGCACCGGTGACAACTGCACAAAGGAAAAGCAGAGAAGTGCCAGATAAATATTGGCGAGCATAGAAGAAGTTTTAAATGCAGCTTTGTTGTGGACCAAGACGATGAGCTCTCCTGATCTAAAACCAAATTTTTACATGTGGATTCAAAGTGGAAACACCCATTATTTCTGTTCAATAATACGTCACAACCATAATTACTGCAAATGAGTAGGCCTGCTAGTTGACAGCAGAGGCAGCCAACAGGTAATATCTAAAAGAGCTAATAATTTCACTGGAATGGTAATATTCAAAACAGGCGCAAACTTACACCTATTAATAAAAGAAGTCCATATTTAGATTCTCGAGTAGAATTAGACTATTTTGTATTCAGTATAGATAGATAGATAGATACCTTGAAAGCAAGTTTATTTGTATGCCCCATTTATTTATTTTATTATTTTATTTGCATGCCCCATTTAGCAAGGCGTTTCAAAGTGCTTTACATAAAATGCAAAAGCAACAATGTAACAACATAATATAAAAAGCATTTAGGAAGAAATTTAAATAGTACAAGAGTAAAAGTTACAGTGCAATGTAAAATCTGAGTAATTTTTTGATTTAATAAAAGGTAGTGGGAAATAGAAAAGTCTTCAGCCTTGATTTAAAAGAACAGAGAACAGACCTGTGGTTCTCTGGGAGTTTGCTCCAGATATGTGGAGCATAAAAACTGAACGCTGCTTCTCCATGTTTAGTTTTTACTCTGGGGACAGAAAGCAGGCCTGTCCCAGATGAGCTGAGAGATCTGGGTGACTCTCAACATAGCAGCAAATTAGCAAATTAGCAAATTATTTTGACTGTAAACCAGTCAGTGCTTTATAAAACAAAGGCAGTGTAAAGCTCTGAGAACTGGTGTGATATAATCCAGAGAGGTCCCAGGTCCAAGAGATTGCATTATAAAGGTAACCTGTAAGAGATGAAATATATTCTTTGAAGCACATTCTATGATTCCTCTTCTTTAGCCTTACCTGCCCATTGTCCATATGCAGTTAATTCCACTTGCCATTTCGATGATAAAACAAACTCTCTAAATCCACACCAACATTTCCAGATGAGTTTCAGGAGGTACAAAGCAACAGTTATTCCCCCAACGATGGCCAGTATGTCAGCAAATGACATTTTGCAGCAGAGCTCCTGAATGAGCAGGATTAGCTTGCAGAACAGTACACAAATGTTAAAAAAAAGTGGTTCATCCAAACTTTAGGCAGGGAAACTGTTTATATATTATGCTCCTCCCACATTACTCCAACCCTCATTGAGTGCTGATGTCATGAAGGTGACACCACTGGACACACATGAAGCCACTAAAAAACTTTTTTAATCACTGTGTGAAAAAGAACAAAATTGCTGGTTAAGAATAAACTCCTAGTTTCTTTTTCTTTTTTCTTTTTTTTTTGAAGCATACTCTTAACACTAAGCTTTTGAGTATTTAAATATTTGTTTATTATAATTTCACAATGATATTTAATAAGATTTTGTTCACTAAACTAAAAACATCAAGTTGCAATTGAATGCAAACCTGGTAAATGATAAGGGGAAAGGGGAAATTTCAGCAATTTTGAAATGCTACTGATTAAAAGGAGACATTTTCCAGTAAATGTTGAGAGCTTTTAGTTTTAAGTGTCATGTATGATGACACAAAATGCAACTTGTTTTCATTAAAATGTCATTCAAACATGCTCTAGTTGCAGTGTTTCCATTTCTAATTTTCAGTCTTCAAACCCAAGATGACTTTCTCCATTATACACCTTTTTCCAAAACCTGAGTCCGGGTGTGTAAAATTGTTATAATTCCCCTTTAACACACTGCAGGATGTAGCAGGTCTCACAGTGATCTCATGTGAATCTAATCACAAAAGCCTAGAAGTACGACTCATCAAATGGTGTCACTGCAGATAAATGCAATAACGTAGTTATGAATGTGACACAGTTCTTCTGACAGCTGATAAATCTCCGCTGCGGTTACAATCTGTCACGTTATATTGTCAGTAGAAACAGTCCCATCCATTCATGTAAAATCAACGTCTGTACACTGATAAACTCAAAATGCCCTCGATTAAATGTCTGAGCAACAATACATGTGATAGTCCACAAATGGTATACATGCATATATAGTCCTGTGATCAAGTGAAGCTGCTTATCATCAAAATGATAAAGCTTTAACTGGGTCATTCCTAGTATTAGTAGTGCCATTTGAGTCCCCGTGGCAGAATATAGTGTATTTTATGTAAAAATTGGCCAATAAATATTTCTACAAGTATGTCTTACACTATTAATCCCCCTCCACCACTGAAAACAATTATATGTTTCCATGATTATTTTTACAATAAGCACTCTGATTTTTACCAGTAGCCTAAAGTAGCTACTGTAGCCTAAACTGCCATGTCCCCAATCATGTTTGCTCAGGTTGAGTTACCAATATACAGTCACATGGAAAAGAAAATTTTCACAAGACAGCATAGAGTCCTGTGAAAAACTTAGTACACCCCATGATTCAGTAGCTTGTAGCACCATCTTTAGCTTGAAGTAATTGTTTTCTGTATGACTTTATCAGTCTACTCCACTCTTCTATGCAGCGTTGCTTCAGTTCATTGAAGTTTGTGGGTATTTGTTTATGCACAGCTCTCTTAAGGTCCCACTACAGCATTTCAATCGGGTTGAGGTCTGGACTTTGACTGGTTCATTGCAACACCTTGATTCTTTTCTTTTTCAGCCATTCTGTTGTAGATTTGCTGCTGTGCTTGGAATCATTATCCTGTTGCATGACCAAGTTTTGGCCAAGCTTTAGCTGTTGGCCAGGTGGCCTCACATTTGACTCTAGAATACTTTGGCATACAGAGGAGCTCATGGTCGACTCAGTGACTGCAAGTTGCTCAGGTCCTGCGGCTGCAAAACAAACAAAAATCATCATCCCTCCACCACTGTGCTTAACAGTTGGTGTGAGGTGTTTGTGCTCATATGCTGTGTTTGGTTTCATTACAATTCATTGCATTTAATCATCAGTTACTGTTAAACTCTGTCTCTCTCCCATAGTGTGTCTTTTGTCCTGTCTCCCTCTGCTCTCTTCTGTATCCCCTCACCCCCAATCGGTCGTGGCAGATGGCTGTCCCTCCCTGAGTCTGGTTCTGCCAGAGGTTTCTTCCTGTTAAAAGGGAGTTTTTCCTTCCCACTGTCGCCAAGTGCCTGCTCATAGAGGGTCATCTGACTGTTGGGGTTTTCTCTCTAATATTTTAGGGTCTTTACCCCACAATAGAAAGTACCTTGAGGCGACTGTTGTTCTGATTTGGCGCTATATAAATAAAATTGAATTGAATTAAGATTAGGCTTTTTTTGGACAAAAATTTGCAGTTAGGGCTTTGCAGACAAACTGCAAAAAACACAAGTGCTACATCTCAGACTCTACAGGCCTCAGTTAGCATGTTAAATGTTAAAGTTCATGACAGTACAGTTAGAAAAAAACTGAATAAATATGGCCTGTTTGGAAAGGTTGCCAGGAGAAAGTCTCTTCTCTCAAAACAGACAAAAAAACAAAACAAAACATGGCAACATGGCTTAGGTTTGCAAAGTTGCATCTCAACGAACCACAAGATTTCTAGAACAATGTTCTTTGGACAGACAAGACCAAAGTGGAGATGTTGGGCACAGTGCTACATATGTAATTCAAAAGTAAAGAGGGTTTGTGTCTCCCAAAGGATATTTTGGACTGACCAGTAACATAAAATCTAATCAACAAGACTTCCAAATGAATCCTCCTTTACATATAAAGGTTCTTTAACATTAAATTACACAGTACAAATACACACATTTATACTGTATAAAAAAATTAAAACAAAAACATGTTGCTTTTTCATTTCTCTGTATGTATATGTATATTTGTATAATAATAATGTGTATTTTAAGGCTATTAAAGTTAGTTTTATTTGAGTGTAAAGTGGGCCATAAAAGAGTAAGCTGCTTACCCAAACACTGAACTCCACACTGTGGAACACAAATTACAGGAATTCACACCTGACTATCACAGATGGTTGTGAATGTGAGTCTCTGTATGCCAATGCATACAAAGCAGTTATTAGTTATGACTAATGATTCCATCAAAATCACTAAAAAGTCATTTACAATATTTATAATCCATTTAATACTACATTTGATAATAACAAACTTTTTTTTCCCCAAAAACAAGGATATTTCAAACTTTTAAGTTTATCTAAATAAATTATTTCTACCTATATGACAAACGGATAAGTGGACAGAGACAGAGAAAGACCCCTAGCAGTCTGTGTTTTAGAGCTTTTAGCAGTCAACTAATTCTGTTTTGTCACTTTGGAAAACTAACAGTAACCAGGAGAGGGTGCTACAGTATCTTTACAGGACCCAGCTGAGCTGGATTTGATAGATACAGTCATTTAAGTTGGAGAGCTGCTGGGACTAGTTAATATCAATGAGCTTCTGAATTAATACATTTGGAGTAGTTTATACTGGAACAACTCACCCAGGAGGTGCCCAGAAGGCATCCTTGTCAGATGCCTGAACCACCTCAGCTGGCTCCTTTCCATGTGGAGGAGTAGCAGCTCTACTCTGAGCCCCTCCCAAATGGCTGAATTCCTCACCCTATCTCTAAGGGAGAGACCAGCCACCTTTCAGAGAAAGCTTATTTCAGCCGCTTGTATCGGCGATCTCATTCTTTCTGACTCAGACTTGGAGGTGCTAATTCTCATTGCTGCTCCAGTGTGACCTGGAGGCCACCACTTGATGAAGCCAACAGAACCACATCATCCGCAAAAAGCAGAGATGAGATTCTGAGGCCACTAAAGTGGAAGCCTTCTGCCTCTTGGCTCCGCCTAGAAATTCTGTCCATAAAAATTATGAACAGAATCAGTGACAAAGGGCAGCCCTGGGTGCCCCTGATTCGTACCTGAATCCGAGGTTCAATTAAAGGACGAACTTTAATTTAACTTTCCAGTGCCTTGGCGCAGACCTTCCCGGGGAGGCTGAGTAGTGTGATCCCCCTATTGGAGCACACCCTCCAGTCCCGCTTCTTAAAGATGGGGACCACCACCCCAGTCTGCCAATCCAGAGGCACCGCCCCAGATCTCCACGCGATGTTGCAGAGGCGTGTCAACCAAGACAGCCCTACAACATCCAGGGCCTTAAGGAACTCAGGGCGAACCTCACCCACCCCAGGGACCCTGCCACCAAGGAGTTGTTTAACTGCCTCAGTGACCTCGCCCCCAGAGATGGGCGAGTCGTCCCCCTCTTCCCCAGACTCTGTTTCCTCTACGGAAGATGTGTCAGTGAGATTAAGGAGGTCCTTGAAATATTTCTTCCACTGCCCGATTATATCCTCAGTTGAAGTCAGCAGCAACCCTCCCGCACTATATACCGTGTGAGTAGAGCACTGTTTTCCCCTCCTGAGTTGCCTGACGGTTTGTCAGATTTGCTTTGAGGCAGACCAAAAGTTTTGCTCCATCGGCTGACCAAACTACTCCCACTCCCGGGTTTTTGCATCAGCTAACGCCAGAGCTGCACTCCGCTTGGCCTGCTGGTACTTGTCAGCTGCCTCCAAAGTCCCACAGGCTAACCAAGCCCGATAGGACTCTTTCTTCAGCTTGATAGCTCCCTTCACCTCCGGTGTCCAGCATCTGGTTCCGGGATTACCACCACAACAGGCACCAAACACCTTGCAGCTGCACAGGTGTGGAACATGGTCCATTCGGACTCAATGTCCCCTGCCTTCCTTGGAATGCTGTTGAAGTTCTGCCGGAGTTGGGAGTTGAAGATCTTGCAGACCAGGGCTTCTGCCAGATGCTCCCAGCGCACCCTTACTCTACCTTTGGGCGCACCAGGCCTCCCCCGCCACTGATCCAACTCACCACCAGGTGGTGATCAGTTGACAGCTCAGCTCCTCTCTTCACCTGAATGTCCAGAGCATACAGCCACAGATCTGATGATACGATTATTAAACCTATCATCGACCTGCGACCTTGGGTGTCCTGGTGCCACGTGCACTTATGAACACCCTTATGTTTGAACATGGTGTTCATTATGGACAAACTGTGATTTGCACAGAAGTCCAATAGCAGAACACCACTCGGGTTCAGATCAGGCAGACCGTTCCTCCCAGTCACGCCCCTCCAGATCTCATTGTTGTTGCCCACGTGATTGTTGAAGTCCCCCAGTAGGATGATGGAATCACCAGATGGAGCACCCTCCAGCCCCTCACTCAGCAACTCCAAGAAGACTGGGTACTCTGAACTGTTGTTTGGTGCATAAGCGCAAATGACAGTAAGGACCCGTTTCCCGACCCGAAGGCGCAGGAAAGCAACCCTCTCGTCCACCAGGAAAAACCCCAACCTACAGGCAGCAAGCCAAGGGGATACAAGAATACCTCCCCCTGCCAGCCGCCTCTTGCCGAGGGCAACTCCAGACTGGAACAGAATCCAGCTCCTCTCCAGGAGACTAGTTCCAGAGCCCAAGCTGTGTGTTGAGGTGAGCCCGACTATATCTAGCCAGTATCTCTCAACCTCACGCACTAGCTCAGGCTCCTTCCCCACCAGAGAGGTGATGTTCCATGTCCCTATACCCAGCCTCGGTGCCTCCTGTGGGTGGTGGGCCTACAGGAGGGTGGGCCCATGTCTCCTCTTCAGGCTGCGCCCGGCTGGGCCCACATGGACTAAGGCCAGGTGCTCTCCCTCGAGCTCCCTCCCCAGGCTTGGCTCAGTTTGCTGGGGCCCTGGTAACCCTATCTCAGGCAGGGTAATCTGGTCCCTTGATTTTCTTTCTTTCATAGGGGTTATCTGAATCGCTCTTTGTCTGGCCCCTCACCCTGGACCAATTTGCCTTGGGAGATTCTGCCAGGGGCAAACGCCCTCAACAACATAGCCCCTGGGATCAGTGGGACACACAAACCCCTCCACCACGGTAAAGTGGTGATACGTGCAGTGGAACAAATTCCAGAACAGATTAAAAAATGGTCAGTATTATTCCTTCAGCCAGGCCTGTCAGTGCATATTCTTAATATTTTGTTAATAAATAAAAGTATTGTCTGTTGTCTATTGTTTTAATTTGCATTTTATATATCATTGTGTGTGTGTGTGTGGGGGGGGGGGGGGGGTTCTTTTCTTTTTTTTTTTTTTTTGCTGTATAG
>VUQI01031990.1:4147-16446 GCA_015106735.1 Paratilapia polleni | reverse complement strand
TATATTGTTTTGTTTTAGTCCTGGTCCTTTTTTTTTTTTTTTTTTTTAAGTGTGTTTGTTGCTCCAAACAGATAAGACTGTTAAACAACAATGGGACAATCAGCTCAGTATGATGCAGGATATAGCCTGCAGTTGAGTGTATTTGACTTGCGTTTATTATCATGAATTTAATTGGATTTACTGTATGTTATCATCAAATCAACCAGAACATTTCTCGCCACTGATCGCCGAGGCAACCAATGTGTAGCTGCCCCAGTGGTTGCTGAAATGTATGTTTTTAATTTTGATTTAAAAGAATATGAACTGAAAAGAATTAAATAACTAGGCTAACTAGGCCCCATAAAACCACATTACATGAAAAAAGTAACACGATTTTCTACCTATTTTATATAAATCGGATATTGCTCAAGCGTTTTTTCGCCGGCATGTGCCCCGGAGTCTAGTGTACAGGGAACAGTGGACTCCGCATAAAATACGCACGTATGCATTTAATGGCTGCTTGACATTCGACTGCCCCAAGAATACATTTGGCCTATGGCCGCATAAGACCCGACCTCTCAAACAGCACGTTCTGCGGCTGTTTTCCTCGTGTCTTTGTACAGTCAGTGGGGTAAAATCTGCCTAGAAAATGCCGAATAATACAACATAGACTGTCCGATCGTCCACAGCGTTACGAACGAAGTGTTCCTCGGCTGAACACCATGTTCCTCCGTGCACCCCAGCAGCCCCGAAGCACCCCTGGCATTTGACTGGCACCGGCTTGGAGGTGTCAGTCTAGCAGAAGCAAAGTCAAGTCAGCCACAGAGAGACAGGCGAAGACCGGAAACACACCAGGTTGTCTTTCACAATATAAATCCCATTAGTACAATTAGTACGTTTGTCACAAAACTCCGTGGCTTACTGAACCAGCAGGAATTAAAAATATAAATACATAAATGAGATTTTCTTACTAATGCTGAAGTGTAGCTACTTAAAACAGTTGTAAATATAGTGTTGTTTTGTCTGATCTATAACTCCTTGTTACCTTTTCTTAAATGATCATTGGTCAGCAGTGTTGAGGTCAGTACTTAGAAAAAGTAATTCAAAAGTTAACTTTACTTTTTTTTTTTTACATATATAATGAATTAATGTACCTATTTACTCCCTGTGTAAAGTCGTTTGTAACTTGGCTCATTGCATTACTTTTATGTCATTCTGCCATGCATTGTCACTAACTCAACAATAAATCCTTAAACCTTACATATCTCCAACATATCAGCATGAACCCTTTTCTTAACAAGGGCGACATACATAAGATCTGTCTTTTATGCTCTTTACTAAAGTATTAGTGCAAAGCTAGCAGCAAAATTGGTCAAAAACCAGCCCAGAGAGAAAAATGTAGCAAGAACAAGTCTCCATTGCATTTCCAAGAAAATCAAGGTGGCACTGGCAGTAGACCTTGCTGTTCCAAATTTAAAGTAGTAACTAATCAGTTACTACTTTAAACTACTACTTTAAAGTGATTACTGTATTTAAAATCAGTAATGCATTATTTTACTGTCTTACAGACAAATGGAATTCAGTTACAGTAAGGTGTTACATTTCAGTGTAGTACTGCATTACCTCCACAACTGTTGGTGAGTAAAGGTTAGAAAAACCATGATACACAGCAAGGTTACTGATCTTTAATCACAAAGTGGGAGGGCTGGATGGGGTAGTCTAGTTCTGATTCTCTCCTCTCATGTCCAGCTTTTGGAAACAATGGACAAACCCCAGGACCCACTAAACACGCTGGTCACACTTATCTTTTCATCTTGTCATTTCAGGATAAGTGATGAAAAATGCGTGAATGGATAAACAGTTTTGGTTGTGGGTCTGCTTCAAATCCTAAGGCTTTTATTTTGAAAGTCTTTACCGGGAATTTTGTAATTATTCTGCGTAATCTGACAATATAGAGTGGCTATGGGCAACCTCAGACAGGTGGAGGAGACGTCCTTAAGCAGCCGAACTGCACCGTAGTTGGACTTAGGGACTGGGCTGGGCTGCGGGACGAGCAGCGGTGGACGCTGTGCACGCCCGGTGCGCGGATCCTCCTCCAGCTGCTGGATTCACAATATGATACCAAATCCAAAACATGCTTTGGCTGATTTCCCCATCCTGCGCCTCCTCACACATGCTGGACACTTAAACGTGAACGCGGGGAGGACGAGGGATGTAGTTGCAATGGATAAATGAGGAATACACATGGACATTATTTTTTTCCCTGAGAATATTTGTTTATAATATCCATCGCTCCCCTGCCTTGGCAATGGAGAACCAAGCAGCCGAGCCGCAGAACTATGAAGATGTACAGAAAAGCGGTTATCTCCGCAAGCATAAATCAATGCACCGGCGATTTTTCGTGCTGAGGGCGGCCTCGGAGCATGGTCCTGCTCGACTTGAGTACTATGAGAACGAGAAGAAATTCCGCAGTAAATCACCTGTGCCCAAAAAAGTCCTGAACCTGGAGACTTGCTTCAACATCAACAAGCGGGCAGATTCCAAGAACAAGCACATGATAGTCCTTTATACCCGCAGCGAGAGCTTTGCCATCGCTGCAGACAGCGAGGAGGTCCAAAATGAGTGGTACCAAGCAATGCTGGACCTTCAGGGCAACTGTAAGATATGAAAAGTGTGATGTGATTTCTGCTGTCTGTTTCTGCATCAGGCCTATCCTGCCGTAGGCTATTTGTTCTCTATACACTATTTGGCTCGGCCATCCCGATTTCTCTGCATGTCACTGGCTCGAATTGTTTGAATATTTTTGCTGCAGGTTTTGTGTAGCCATTTAATTTAAATATATCAGGGTAGTCTAAGTAATGCAGTTATATGATGGTGTTATATTTTAACCATGAGGCAGGTGGATCCTATTGAACGGGGTAGACCAGCACGCTATGGGCGGCATGTGCTTGTGTGTTTGTGCAGCACAATCTCAATAAGCAGTGCTTTAATACAGTTATAACCTGCGGATTATTTTCCGTCAGCAAAACATAATTGGATGCATTAAACAGCATCCGCATGTAATAATATGAGATGATCGCTTCTTCTGACCAAAATGCAGCCCGTTTCATACGGTGCTGTGTTTTTGCATGGCGCAGTGGGCATATAGCAACCATCCAAGGGATGCATCATATAGTAGCAGCCTATCGTGGTGCACTCCGCTGGAGCCCGTGTTTTTGTTTTTCTGCACAGCTCTGCTGCCGTTCGCCTAACCTACATTTCTGTTACACGGTGCTGCTGGTAGAGAGGAGATGGCATCGTTAGTGCGCTCTCACTGGAAATTGTGTTTCTGTTGGTTATCCTCGTGTTTACGTTGTTATCCTTATGCCGGAGCTGAGCACCACCACCCACCCTCCCTGTTCTCCTTTCCATTTCTGTTAGTTGAGACTGATGGGCTTGCCCAGCTCTAATATGTTGTTGTGGAACCCTTAACAGATACACATTAGAGTACAGACCCCCATTTTGTTCAGGGTATGGCTCAGCCACAGCCACAATAAAACAATGTCCTAAATGTTGTTTATTGTAATGTGCAGCTGATCGTAATTTGGCGAGGGACTCGCAAAAAGAGCTTGAAGCACATTAATATTATTGGTTATAATAATTTCTGTGGGGTTCATTGCTAATATTTTTTTTCCCTCTGGTGGATGGAAGCAAACCAGTAGATTGTTAGTTATTTGGTGAAAATAACACTGACTGTGAGGAAAGGGAAAAAAAATCTGTAATTTGTCATTTGATTGGCACTGAACAGAATTACAGTGCCTTTTTTTCACAGTTGAGCATGATGCTTTTTAGTGGATGCTTTCTATAGCTTTTAAGACTTAATTAATTATGAGCTGTAGCTTAAAAGTGATGGTGATGAATTGGCTGCAGCACAGCTGTTTGGCAGTATTCTTGCATATGGCAATTTTCTTATGATAGAGAAACAAAGCATTACTTATTAGTGTCATTTTGGCTTCCGTTAGTATTTCAGCCGGCTATGTTTGAATTAATCCCTGACTTTTTTTTCTTGTATAATGTGTATATTCATTAAGTTCCCTAATTGTTTTAAGTATTCTTTTATTTATTCTATTTTCCTAGGTAAAACCCCTGAAGACTATGGCAGTAGTGGAGAATGTAGCTCTCCATCTCCTGTTCCAACCTTCAAGGAAGTATGGCAGGTCAAAGTTTGGCCTAAAGGTCTTGGACATGCCAGGAATTTAGTGGGCATCTACCGGCTGTGCCTAACTGACAAGACAGTCAACTTTGTCAAGCTCAACTCTGATGTGGCTGCTGTAGTGCTGCAGCTGATGAATGTCCGCAGATGTGGTCATTCAGAGAATTTTTTCTTCATTGAGGTGGGACGTTCAGCAATTACCGGCCCTGGAGAGTTCTGGATGCAGGTGGATGACTCCGTGGTAGCTCAGAACATGCATGAGACCCTGCTAGAGGCCATGAAAGCCCTAAGTGAGGAGTTCCGTCAGCGCAGTAAATCTCAGTCTGTGGGAACATCATGCGGAGGTGGTACTGCTTCAAATCCCATCAGTGTCCCGAGCCGTCGTCATCACCCAAATCTGCCACCCAGCCAGGTGGGCTTCTCAAGACGAGCACGCACAGAGACCCCTGGAACAGGAGGCAGCAGCACAAGCACATCACCTACATCACGCCACGGGTTTCCAAGGGCACGAACAGCCAGCATTGGAGCCAGGTCGGAGGAGAGTGGAGCAAGTGCCAAAGGGACATGGGCCAGCTCCAGCCCAAGTCTTAATGGATCCTGTTCAACTACTCCAACCCTGAGACCTAAGCCCACCAGGGCCCCAACCCCCGCTAAGATTACCCTCAGCCTTGCACGTTACACACCTAACCCTGCTCCTTCCCCTGCACCAAGTCTGTCCTCCAGTTCTGGTCATGGCTCAGAGTGCGGCCTAGTGGGGGCAGCAGTGGGAGGCATGACAATCTGCTCCTACCCTCGTGTATCACAGCGAGTTTCTGTTTCAGGTTCACCCAGCGACTATGGATCCTCAGATGAGTACGGTTCCAGTCCCGGCGAACACTCTCTGCTCATACCTAGTCTGTCCGGACATCATGTACATGGAGAAGGCTCCTCCAGCTATATAGTCATGGGACAGCGAGAAAGTCTACTTGGCTCCCATCGTCGCTCCAAAGGCAGACGGATACTCAGGCGTTCATCCAGTCGTGAATCAGAGGCAGAACGCAGACTGCTAAGTAAGAGGGCTTCCCTGCCTTTGGCATCCCATGAACGACTGACTCCGCATAGAAAAGATGAAGATGATGAGGATGATGAAGAATACGCCATCATGTCCCAGAGTGCCAACAGAGAGAAAGCTGATTTGCACCATGGCTCAGGGAGTCTAACAGTTGGGGGTGGGCAACTTGATGTAATAGGAGAGAATAGGAAGAGGGCTGACAAAAGCAGGGGAGAAGTGGACACAGGAGCAGCTGTGGATAGTGGCTATATGTCAATGTTGCCTGGAGTGACGTCTCCTCCTGTTTCACTCTCTCTCTCAATAGGTATCTCTGACACCAGTGCTAAAGCTGGGGCAGATGATGAATACATGGCCATGACCCCCAACAACAGCGTGTCCCCTCCTCAGCACATCCGCCAGCCCAGTTCAGAGGGCTACATGGTCATGTCTCCCAATAGCAGCAGCTCCACAGACCTGCATGGACTGGGAATGTGGGATAGCAGGGGCAGCATGGAGAGCCGGGCTGCCAGTGATTACATGAACATCTCACCTGTGAGCAGCCGCTCTGCCTGCAGCACACCGCCTTCCCACCCTGAGCAGCACCAACTGCAACCAAAAATGTTCAATTCCTACTTCTCCCTGCCACGAGCTTATCAACATACTCTCTATACTCGCTTTGAGGAAGACTTGAACAAAGGAGAAGGAAAAAAAGATAGCAGTGGGCATGATGGTGCTGGAAGGGGAGGAGGAGTTGGATATAGCAAGAGAAACAAAATTGCAATGGGCCCTGCAGGAGGCTGCCAACTTTCCATGTCTTCCTCTTCTTTCTCCTCTAGCTCAGCCAGCAGTGAAAGCCTCGAAGACAAGTCCATATCAGCAGGGAGAGGGTTAAGTTTATTAAGAACCGGAGGAGAATACAAGAGTGCAGGAACAAGCACGAAAGATGGGCGTCATCACCAAAAACGTACATCAAGTAGTAAGAGTCCAAAGCAACAAAGGCGGGGTCGTCCCCTCAGCATGTCTTCAGACATTACTAAAGCAAACACGCTGCCCAGGGTTAAGGAGAATCTCCCGCCATCAGTGTCTCAGAATGTCGGTGAGTATGTCAGTATTGTCTTCAAGGAAGACAGTAAATATGATGAAGAAGGGTCTGAAAATGTACAGCCTGTGATCCATGGAACACTCCGTCCCGTGAATCAACCACTCATCTGCCATGATAATCCTGCTAACCTTCCCCGCAGCTTCTCTGCACCATTGTCCACCTCTGCCGAGTACGTCAGCATGGATTTAGGAAAATCCTCAACACCACTGACTCATGTTAGATCCACATTCAGCACCCAGCAGGGCCCACCAGCTGTTGCCCCCAAGGCCCGACATGAACATGGCACGTCCTCTCCTCTGGCTGCAGAGGGCAACGTGGGGTATAGAACAAAAATAAAGACGGCAGCAGTGCTAACAGAAGTCCCACCTCCATTTACGGACAACAAAGGTTCAGATCCCAGCACTTCAGCACGACCTGCCATCCACTCTGGTCAACCCTTAGCTGTGGAGCAGGAGACCGATTTGGGGTTTTCCCCAGTGAAGTCCTTCCAGTCTCCTGAGCGGAGCAGCAGACTGGTCCGAGGTGACCAGCAGGGACGCCTGAGCCACCGCTCAGAGACATTTAATTCACCCCCTTCACTACCATGCCACGCATCCTCTTCTACCTCCCTCTTCCCAGAGGGCAGCCAGGCAGCGAGCCATCGGCATGGTTTGGACTGCTCACTGTGGGAGAGCGGGCAGGCTGCTAGTATGTCTGCCACACCTCCACCTCAAGCCTCCACCTCATCTGCAGAACAAGGCCTTAACTATATTGACCTTGACTTGGCCATTAAGGAGAGCCCTCAAGCTGGAGTGGAGCACACCTCTTCTGCCTACAACATGGGAGGAAGCGCTATGGGTAGCAGTGCTGGCTCCAGCCTCAACACTTACGCCAGTATTGACTTCTATAAATCAGAAGAACTGAGAGCACACCAGAACAGTAGAAAGGATGGTCAAGGTAAGTGCAGATGAAGACTGAAACCCAATTCATCTTGAATTATGTATTACTTCTTGAGTGATAAGTTTGGATTAGATCTTTTGTGTTAAGAAAATGACTGTAGAAAAGTCTTAAAGGCTTTTTTGTTTTTATAGTTTCGTGGCATGTATTTATCAAAAGATTAGATCAGACCTAATTGTCACTGATGTTTAAAGACAGTGAAAGGAATATATATATATTTTAAATAGGTGAAAGGAGAAACTATATGATTCCTGGTAATATTTGTCTAGCTAGAACTTTTGATATGATGTGCATAATCCACAGACAGAACTCATGTCTGGGTCTTAGTCACTCCTTCTCCTTTCATCTTTTACTGATGTGTACCTTGGCTTCAAGCTGGTGGGCAGCACCATATTTCTAGTCTGTGGGTTGTCTGTAGAGTCTCTTATTATCACAAGTGGGTGTTCAGAGAGCAGAGCCAATTGATTTGTCTGCTGGTAATGAGCCATTTCACATAAATGGAGGTAGAGGGGACAGAACGCAAGCAAGGTGTTTATATTTATGTGTGGGTGTCCTGTTTGCTGCTGCATTTCACATGGCAGCTTTGAGGTTTCCCTCACATTGCCCAGATGACAATTATTAAATGGTTAGTGATTGAATTTAGTTTTTGATGGATGTACATTAAAGCACTTAAGAGATCCATGTACATGTCAAGAAATAAACTGTGAAAGGCTGTATGTAAAAAATTGAAAATATACAGGTTAATAATACTATAGGTGAGAGGACTAAACATATGTGCACATCTTATTTATTCTGATCAATAACTGTCTGAACGTCCAGCATGTGATCATAATAATTCAGGATAGTTTACATTTGCATTTAACGTGCATAGCGAGGAAATTAAAGCTCTGTTAATGTTAATGTTGTGTAAATTACTCTTTCATGTTTTCAATTTGATTAAATATGTTTCTTTTTTCTAAAAGACAAAAACAACCTTGCATTGCTTTCATTAACTGAAGCCATATTTTAATAATTACGTTCAGTATCTGAAGCTGGGCTAGCTTCATATGTTGAGGGTGGTATCACTACTGCAGGAAAAAAACAAACAAAAAAAACAAATTAATCAGGTTGGCTCTAAAATATCCAGTCGACACTTATATAATTTGCTGTTATCGCATTACTCCACCTCTTCTAATTGAATTCCAGTTAGACACTCAAATTAAATGTTTATTGCAATATTATAATAAATTAAAATGTTTATTTGTGCCCTATGGTTTAGTTGGAGTATAGTCACTGGTGCATTATGAGCAAAGTGTAGATGTTCAGGTGAACATAGCTGAGGATATTTCAGCTCTACTTCGGTCTGAATAACATAAAAAGTCTGATTCGGTTGCCTAACATTTTTTTAATTATTCATCATCTTTTTTCTGATCCACTTGCAGCAATAGGAGCAATCTTTTCGCTAGCCTCAGAGACCTTGAAGGCTATAGTATAGTACTGCAAGCCGCACATTTACAGAATATAGTATGTTCACCTAAAGATTTTAGGAAATTAGTCAAATGGTAAAACAAAGAATGTAGTGCACAAAGCTGCAGTCCTACCAGTGTAAACATGGCCAGATTGTTGAGGCGGCAGACAGACAAATGACTCTAACACTGCATGGGGCAAGTGGTTAGGCTGACTCAGAGCTACTCAAACGACACTTTCATTTATCTGTGCTCTTGTGTGAGCTTATCTTGATTAAGTATTTGCGGTTGCGCCACTTGATTATTCTTTAATGAATTTATTTCGTAGGATCCTTTTCTGTAGATCACAAGCGATAAGCCCAAGATGCTTGCTTGTTGGTGCCACTGACTTCATTTTCCTGACGTGATCAGAGGGAGTTCTTGTTGCTTTGGTGGATCATAAAGGGAAGAAACATATGAAAATGCCTGGAACTGATAAAGCTGCATACACAGACACATAATATTGACATCTGCAACAGTGTGCATGAAACCAATCAGAAAATCCTTTTAGAAAGATATCTAGGGTCATGTGATGTTTACCCAACCAGCCAGCAGGAGCTCTAGATTAAACAAGAGCAATATGCTTTGGCGAATATATAATCTAGTCTGAGCTGCCTTGCTTTCTCTAACATTTTCTGTGTGGAGACTTAAATTTGATTTACTGTGAATTATTATGTAAACTACTGTGTATATATACATTTTTTTAAAGCACAATAGGGAGCAGTAAAAACAAAACTATTTGTATCAAAAGCACAGCGAATGACTTAAGTTCATGCCTGTCTTTGATTCGTTCCTTTCAGACTGTTGAGCTCCATCTTCGTCTTGGATCTAAGCGCGACGCCGGAGTGACAGCTCACACACGCGGTCCGTCAGGGGATGGTTGGCAGCCCGATCTGTTGCCACAACATAACTGTACACTGGAGTCTGAACACTGAAACTCTGGAAAACTCATCCCCATCCCGTCTGCTGTTTTCTGTCAACCAAATGTGTGCCAAACACACACACACACACACGCACACACACATATAAACATACATACACACATACACAGTCACAGGGTAAGGAAAACGTTTTTTTTACCTTGATTTTAATAAAAAAAAACAAAAAACATTTGATCATCGTTTAACTTAATATAGATAAAGGATGACAATTTGATATGTAATAGTGTGAGCTCACAGGTGGCCGCTTTGTTGTTCATGGACAGCCTGTTCTTTTTTTGCCAACTTGATCCATATTATCATATAACAAACACTTCACTTTTTTGAAGTGTTTTTCAAAAACACTTTCAGGGAATTGCAAAAAAAATGTCCTTATTTAAAACACATTTGCTTCTAATTGACACAATCTCAGCTGAGTTTTGGAGTGTTAATTACTGGATCCTGTGGTTTCTGCCTTTGTATTGCTATTTATGCTACATCATCCTTTGTCCACGTAAGTTAAAAGATCATCAAACTAAGAAGGAAAATACGGTTTGGCAGAGGTTTCATACACATACACGCCCTGCCACTGTAAATGTATTTGATTTATCATATACAGTTGCACAAAAAAGCCTTTATACTTATTGACTGCTGGTTTTGTGCTACTCAAGGACTTCAAAATGTGCTTCTTTCTGGGGCGGTGTATGGACTTGGCAGCGAATTTGTGCTATAGAAATGGAAAATATAGTTTCCTGTCAGTTTTTCAGACAATAGGAAAGTGGTTGTGTGAAAATCCCACACAGCTTATGCAATCTTTGTGAAATGCATTGGAGTGTAAAGCCTGTGTTTTTCCCACAGAATTCAGCTTTATCCCCAAAGCTCCACATGTGCACTCACACAGGATATATGTTTATGTAGCCACATAAACTTAACAAGCCCTGTCATGTTATGTGGTTCATTTCCAAATGTAGCCATTGTTAAAGCCTAGTGAGTACTGTTCAGTGGTATTTTAAGATATTTACTGGATTTACTATACACTATGTGGTGTTCAAGGTTTGATAGGAAATTCATGAGCCCCTTTATCCTTATTCCCTAACCTAAGTGACACTTTAATAACATTCAGTAGCTGCAGCTAATATAAGAAAAGCCATTTCATTGGACTCACATATACTGTATTTGTTTTGCAGCAAAAATCCAGCAGAAAAAGGCATAAGAAAGCCTCAGCTGTCATGCAGGCTTTTTATGGAAGTGACTGATGTCATATAAATTCTGCAGAAAAAAAAGGCACATAGATACACAATAATGAATTCATTAATCATGGTATGAATCATTGTATTAAAAAAATGACCAAATTAACACAATATTTTTGCCTTTCTGCTTTGGCATAGCAGAAAAATGTGTAATTGGAGTCAAACACGCAGAAAGGACAACAATTAGATTGTATGTAAATAAAGGTGGAGAACACATAACAGACGTGTTAGCAATGGAAGCTAAAAACTGCAATTTTAAAAACATGTTTAAAAAGATTAGGGACTGAGCATAAATTATTGGGGTGAGAAGAGGGTGAATCTTATTTTAAATCTTATTTTATCTTATTTTAAAGTTTTGCAAAAAGAAAAAAGCCCAAATAACAACTTTATAATAATAATATAAATTTCAATAGATGTACTGTGAATATTCAATTCTATCTGTTCTTTACATTTGATTAAGAAGAATCACTAAGTAAACAGTTGTTACATGTGTAACAACTGGCTAATTTGAGCACTGCAGATTCTGCTTGATAACAGTATATCAGTTGAGGCTGACACGTGACTGTCAAATTACTTGACGCCTGAGTTACATAGCTAAGGCTGTTGGAGATGGTGAGGTATGTCGACATGTAAGCCATGTTTGTAACTAGTGTATCCAATAAAAATTCTGTAAATCTCACAGGAGAAGGATGAATTTTGGTTCCCCTAACAGTACCTCCATATTTTTCACTCATAAGATCATTAGAAATAAATGGGAATAGATTATAAACAATATTATTTAGACCTTGAGCTGATTGAGAGCATTTTGAACTATTGTGTAGCACAAAATCATTGAAAACATCAAAGTGTAAACACTTTTTGGCAACTGTGCTTTTCTATTAAAACTGTATATTATACTATAGTATATACTATAGTATAGAATAACAGAAACTATAGTACATGCTGTAGTTTTCCTCATTTGCATAACAGTTAATACAATTCTTATATAAAGTGACACATTACAATGGTATATAAAATATACAGTATACATATATTGATTAATACTATTTAGCCTAGATATATATATATCTATATATATATCTATATATATATATATATACTCTTTTATAAAGTGCCTCATTTTTGATTGTAGCTGTTTTTACACAGGTAATCTTAAGAAGGGTTGTGAAAATGAAAAAAAGTGTTATTTCTCGCCTGAGTCTAAATTGTGCATATGTTGATCTAGAGAGAGCAGACTGGGAACTTATATTGCTGTCATTCAACCATAATCAAATTGCCTTACTGTGTTTAGAATCAGAAACATGAAAACAATCTCATGCTCTTTTTTGCAGTGCCTAACACTTCAGCCACAATGTAAGCACACACCCTCGCTCATGTGTTTGGCTTTGTCAAGCTGTGGTTTGGCAAAA
>VUQI01031987.1:21553-41040 GCA_015106735.1 Paratilapia polleni | reverse complement strand
ATTACAGCCATAATAGTGGAACAGCTCCAGGTATGACAGTGTCAGTCAACTACTAGAGTCACTAACAGGAAAGAAACAATGCAGTTAACTTGGAACCCCAGAGGACAAAACCTGATGACATTCTCTGTAATAAGGGATTTTTTGTCCTCTGGTTCCTTCAAAAGGTCAAAGTTTTTAAATTATCCTGGAAATTATTTTAATGCCTTTGGTGATCCTCTGACTTAGTTGCCTAGTATATCTTTTCACTGGTACAAAATGTTATTCTTCAGTGGTTCTGAGACTCAAATCTGCAGCTCTGTTACATTATGTTTCTGTATCTTTTTTTCTTTTTTCTGTGGCGTGGTAGTAAGTGAAGTCAAGTGACTTTAAATTGGACCTCTTATGCTAATTTTGACCTTCATGTTGTTATTCTTGGAATTTACAAAAGGGAACTTTGCATGATTCACAGTTCAAAACAATCCTTATCATATACTGGGCTTTGGTGTAGCCCCCTTAGTTCATCCTCTATCTGAAATAAGCCATTTTAGCTATTCTCCCTTCAAGGCTGCTTTCTCTTAAAGCTAATGGCCACTTAAAAAGCATGTTTACAGCCTGGTACAAAAAACAGGTTTGGCCTCTGTGGGTAGTTTCCCCCTTCATGACAACTGTATGAACAGTGATGCCTATGTCAGGTGTCCTGAAACAGCTCACTGTAGTGGTCTGATAGGCCTCACCTCTGTTAATCTTAATCACGAAACTGTACCTCTTGATCATATTTGTGCTGTTGGTGCCTTTTGGAGCTTTTTTTTAATGGATTGATCTGACAAATTATAGGACTTGCGGTGTTGTACAGTCCATCCAAGAAGTATGTGGTGCACCCGTACAGTTTAAGGATATGGATTGCTAACAAAATTTGCTAGCGTTAGCTGATAACTGACCAATCCACCCTCTCATCTAAATACGGTCACTTATGGCTCCAGAAAACTAGCATGGCATTGGTGAAAACTCTAATGTTGAGGCTTCAAAATATGGAGTCCAAAACAGAGACAGTGTAAAAGATGGATGTAGCTGCCGTGACATCACCCATTGTTAGCTCCTATTCTGAAGCCTTGAGATGACCATTTTCGCCGTCGCCATCTTGGTGCTTTAAAACCAGATGTGACGAGCGAGGGGCAGATCTGACTATAGAACCGCATGTTTTCCCATAGACATACATACATAGATGCCTCACTGCGCGGGTTGGCCCGTTGCTGCGATATGTCAGCGCGTCCGCCATATTGGATATGGCAGATCTGCCCTTTAAACTAATACAAGTAAATCGACTGAACTTCATGAAGTGCCTTTCTACAAAGTTTTTTAAGCTAATACCTCTCATTCACACATTCACACACGCACTAATATATATTGGGAAACTGATAGGCACCAAAAATAACGTATGTGATTTTCTCTGATAATTATAAATGTTAACTACTCCGTGTATGTTTAGGGTACAGGCAGGCACCAAACCAACGTATGTATTTTTCTAATTCTTTTGAGTGTTTGCAGCTACCAGTGTTTATAACATTGTTACTGTGATGATGTCTATAATAACCAGATCCTGACATGTAGATAGCATCTGTAGGTTTTCTAAATAAAAAACATTGTTTTTATATCAGTGATTTATATCAATTTAAGTACTAATAATGGCAATCTTTGAGACAAAAATATGAACAAAGTTTGCAAATCAAAATAAGACACTGCAATCAACAGTGATCTATTTCATTTTCTTTTAGCAGTGAAACTATATACTTCATAGTATTATCCCCTGGTGGCCTTTAAAAAGAATGGAGATTTAAAGCACTTCTGCATTGGCTTCACTTTCCTCACTTGGAAGGTATGTCCATCTTTTATACAGACTATGGTCCAAAAACAGTGGTTGAAGTCACATTGCCTATGCCCCTCTTTTATATACAGTCTATAGTTTGAACAGCTGGTGGGTGGACCTGCTGTACTCACAGCTAGGGCTGTGTGTCCAAGATGATAAGGATATCCCCTCTCTTTGACATCATACAGATCCAAGAGCAGAAAGAACTGTTGGAAATGGAGTATGTAGACCCTTCTCAAACCTCAGCTTTTAGATCACATAATTTAGATATATAAAATAAATGGTGACTGACTACACCTTTACTGGAAGACCGCTTTACAACTGGCTTCTTATTCATCCACTGACACACACAAACAGCTGTTTTCAGTTTCTTTGTGGTCACTTTATATTTATTTGTGTTTTTTTTTCCTTAAGAAACCTATACTTATAATAAAGTTCACTTAAAGTTCAATATGCTCACTTGGGCCCCAGACATATACCTGGTTGGCTTGTTCAGTAAGCCATCCATACCAGTAAAATGTCTAGTGATACAAACACCTTACACATGCACATGCACTTCAACCTGTGTTTCCAAGAGCTTAGAATTATTCTATGAAAGTTTTTTTTCTAAAAGCAGCTACATTAACTGATGAGTGTTTGTGCGACTCTGTGATGTCTCCGCCTTTCTCCACACGGCAGCAATTTAATCCCTAACTAGTGGAGACTATCCCCAGGCTCTCCATTCAGATCCTTCACTATAGTCCCCTCTCCACCCGGTGATCTTTGCCCTTCCAGGGAAAATAAAAGTGAACTGAGGTCACAGTGTAGAAAGTAGAAAGACAACAACAGAAGAGGAAGAGCAAGTATTACAACAAACAAGACACAGAACAACAGAACAGAAACAAAAAAAAAAAGCATGTTAAGAATTAGAATACAAACACCAAAGCTTCTTGCAAAGAAGAGTAGAAGAAAGAAGACAAAAAATGAAGATGACAAAGAACAACAAAGAACTGAGAGAAAGCAGCTTATATATGGTTGTATAAATGATGCAGATATCCAGTTCGTTGTGACTGACTGACTCATTCTGCTTCACCTCCAGTGCCCTACTTCCCTTCAGGCCCCGGGGCCTTTGGGCAGTTCATTAGGATTAGAGGGGATGGTGGTGTGTGGGGCCGGGCCAGGCTGCAACAACGCCGGTGTCGCCAGAGCGATCTGCCAGGTACGCCACGGCGGATTAGAGCCACTAGTGCTGGCACTGGGAGAGGGGCGACGTGAGGGGACGTGTCCCATGCAGGCATCACCTCACAGGGACACGAGCATGGCTCTGCAAAACCATGGGAAAAATCTTGGTATTTTTTATTTGAAGCTCAAGAAAGTGGAAGGGAGTGTGGAAACAGCAGATACTATGTAGGGAACTGGAAATACCCTACATATTTAAGAAAATATTCTATGTTGCAACAAAGAAATAAAATATCCATGACATGGATGCATCACTTGTGAGGCTTTTAAGAAACAGATATATCAACTATAAATCAGTTTTAGTTGCAACTTTTTTAAGCCTGTTTCTATTTCATTATAGCACCATCTGCTGCCAGTTCATACAAGCTCTTTGCAGCCTTCAAGGTACACTACACACACATCTATTAAGACTGAAAAGTCATAGTGGGTCCCTAGAAAAAGTTTTAATTAGACAAGGCACAGTTAATTATGTAGGGCTATATGCAGTTGTTTGGGTTTGGACTTTAATTTTCACTGACTGAACAAAGTTTGCACAGTAGCTTTTTTTGAAGCAAAGATGCAATAAAACACCTGGCCCCATTCTCACACAAAGGCACCCGAAGAGTCAGTGTGTCGACATGATAGCATCACGCAATTGCTGCAGATTTGTCAGCTGCACATCCATGATGCGAATCTCCCATTCCACCACATCCCAAAGGTGCTCTATTGGATTGAAATCTGGTGCCTGTGGAGGCCATTTGAGTACAGTGAACTCATTGTCTTATTCATGAAACCAGTTTGAGATGATCTGAGCTTTGTGACATAGTGCGCTATCCTGCAGCCATCAGAAGATGGGTACACTGTGGTCATAAAGGGATGGACATGGTCAGCAACAATAGGGTAGGCTTTAGTACCTACCTACCCTTAGTACCTACCTGGTACTAAGGGGCTCAAATTGTGCCCACACTATTACACCACCAGCAGCAGCCTGAACTTTTGATACAAAGCAGGATGGATCCATGCATTCAGGTTGTTCATGCCAAATTCTGACACTACCATTCAAATGTTGCATAAGAAATTGAGGCTTATCAGACCAGGCAATGTTTTTCCAGTCTTCTATTATCCAGTTTTGGTGAGCCTGTGTGAATTGTAGCCTCAGTTTCTTGTTCTTAGCTGACAAGAGTGGCACCCGATGTGGGCTTTTGCTGCTTCTGCTGCAGTCTGGCCATTCTCCTCTGACCTCTGGCATCAACAAGGCATTTTTGCCCAGAGAACTGCTGCTCACTGGATATTTTCTCCGTTTGGACAATTCTCTGTAAATTCTAGAGACGGTTGTTTGGGAAAATTCCAGTAGATCAGCAGTTTCTGAAATACTCAGACCAGCCCGTCTGTCACCAAAAACTATGCCAAGTTCAAAGTCACTTAAATCACCTTTCTTCCCCATTCTGATGCTCGGTTTTCTGAACTTCAGCCGTCTTGACCATGTCTACATGCCTAAATGCACTGAGGTGCTGCCATGTGAATTGCTGATTAGATATTTGCATTAACAGGCAGTTGAGCAGGTGTACCTAATAAAGTGGCTGTAAGAATATAATTAACATAGTAATGAATGCAAACTTAATATACAGTACATGTTCAGAAAAATTCTGTTCTGTACCCTTTATGGTATTAGCCCTATTAAACATACTGTAATGAGGGATACTTGTGAACACACGATGACCAGCTAGTAGCTGCAGAACTGCCCTTATAACCCATACTTATGGGGTTGATTACAAATGGTGATCTCCATTCAGTCGAGTGATAACATTTGAATCGGGTGGTTGGTAATCAACCAGACCTTTATTCAGAGTTTTATATTCATGACCCAATTTAAAATCTAGTGCCATTTTAAATATTCTGTCTTTGTTATCCTGCCTCTGCAATACGCCCTCTTTATATTTCAGAAGCTCTCAGATTTTTATGTTTTGTGTTTGTTCCATTATTAGAACTGCTGGAGCTTCTTTTCATCCTAATAATCACTAAACATCCCATCAGTTTGTGTTACTTCTGTCAAATGCTGATCTAGCCCAGCCCCATGCACAGATTTTTAAAACACGTGCATACATTCAATTCAAACTGTTGAACAAAATATGTAAAACTTCGTCTGGCACCTCGGGATCTCATCTTGCAGACTGATCTGTTTTCCAGACTTTTCCATGCACTGAAGAAGCAATACATTATACAAATCTCTATGTTGATTGGTGGACAATGACATCACCTCTTCGGGGTTGCAAGGAGATTTCACCATGACAACCAGTGTGCACTATTATTGGATTTTCCTCTTCAGACTGTGGACCACACAGGCAGACTCACACCTGCTTAAGTGCTCAAACAGGGCAGAGAAACAGGTTTCACAGTTCGAGCTGAAACAAGAGGTCATTAAAGATTTCCCAAGACGCAGAAGAGAGTTACAGACCTCAGTGAAAACAGCCCTGATGCATGCAGATACTGTTTCAGTGAGTCCTGGAAAACCAGTGGAGGGATTACATGAATTTATTCATATAGAGATTAGTTAAAAGCCAAAACGCAACTCTTAAATGGTAATAAAAATCACTTGAGGTGAAAATCTTGTACTCAAATTACATCTTTAACCTCAAAGTTTAGCACAAGAGGGCAGCACTGGATTGTACTGAAATACTTCATTGTAGTCTGGACATTACAAGAAAAATATTCCTAAAAGAATATCATGCTCCTTCTTTTGGTCAAAAACTTTTTCATACTGAATTCTTTGTTAATTTTAAAATGGCATTGTTATACATTTCTGAATGTTATTTCAGACTACAGAATTTGCTAATCTGTAGTCTAGGTTTCTATTTTTTTGCAAATAATATTGGTTTATTGTACTTTTATATGGTTAATTT
Organism: Paratilapia polleni; assembly: GCA_015106735.1. NCBI lineage: Eukaryota > Metazoa > Chordata > Actinopteri > Cichliformes > Cichlidae > Paratilapia > Paratilapia polleni. The sequence continues at coordinate 35,100 of VUQI01031987.1, read as the reverse complement.
TTTATTAGTTTTGTAATCTGATTGCATAATTTAACTTTTCTGTAGAAGCACTTTTTTAGATGCACATACCACCCAACTGGACACATTTACCATTACTCTTTATGTTCAAATTAAGGTGAAGCAGGCATGATGAAGGTCAGGACTAAATAGATACTATTGATGATACACCTCAGTTTCCCACTCATTTAAGGTTTTTAACCAATAAAATACAGGCTATATGAAAAACCTGCAAACAAATGAGGGCTTCAGGTATAAATAAAAAATAAATTCATTGACAGGATTGATGTGTGTACCTTAAAAATGTTTAAAGCATTTATCTTAGGCTGTTTAAAGGAATGCTTGCCCTGAAACAAATTTATAGCTACATATTTTTTTTTAACCGTTTAAGTCCATCTGACTGGTGTTTACTACTGTGGTCTGACTTTTACTATCTTCTGCTATCTCCTCCTGTTGCTGTGATATCTTACATGAAATTATCCACCATCTTAAGTTTGTGGAACATCTCAAAGCTAAAGAGACAGACATTTTTCTATACATCTGACAGCTTGCAAAGGCTAGTATTTGAAGATAGACAGGCCTCCTCCTGCAGCTCCCCTTCTTCCCTCTCTGTTTTGAACCCATCGGACCAGAAAACGCCAAGCATATGAATGTGCCCACAGGATTCAAACCATACTCTCCCAGGTGAAAGCATTAGTGGCATTAATGGTAGAAGCCTTCTTTTCCCTTATATTACTTTTTCTGTTGCTATCTGGTTAGGTCTACACAACAAAACTACTTGGTTAAATCCAGTGAAAACATGATGCCTACCCCAACTTTAATGTAGTGGCAAGCAGCACATTTGAAAGGGAAAATATTTTATTGAATGGTGTTTCTGTACACAGATATGTGACTGCTCCATTAAAAGTGTGACATTAAACGTGAAATAGCATTTACAGAGTTTATATCTACATGCACAAAATGCGATCATCCATTAAACTTTGTGCTGTGCTCCAGTTTCTACTGTCACCTTCCTGTTGTTTTACTATCAAACACCAGGGGGGAGAGTAGAGCTATGTTAACTGTCTCAGCATTAAGGTTTGACATTACTGGCCAGAGCGAGTCCTCTTGGCCTTTAGTAAAAAGATCAGATATAAAATTCTTGTTCTTCTTCTTCAGCCGTGTCCTTCTCTTCAACTGGTACACTAATAATGCTGCAACTGTCTGACTGGTTTACTGAAGCCTCGCTTGAGGACAGTGCATTTGCACTGGTGCGTTGAGGACATGACAACTGGAAGGCAGATTGAGAGCTTTTGATGGAGAAGCTGTTTGGAGTCCGGCCCAGTGTGGCTGACTTGTAGGCACCCTCTGGGATGACGGGAGAGAGGCGGGGTCTGATGTCTTCTGGTGGGGCGGATAATGGCCGAGGAGTCTGTGGGAGGCTTGAGTTGACATATGCAGACACAACTGTAAGGTCCACACTGCTACCTGGATTTACTTTGTTCCCTGTGTCCACATCTGTCTCCTCTGCCCCGATCAGAGCGTCCACGTTGAGCCGGAAGGGCGGGATGAGCGAAGAGCTCCGGTGAAGGGAGTGGCTCCTGTAATGCAGGCTGGGACAAGGCCCGGGAGAAGAACAGGCAGAGCGGGAGCTGGCTGAGCCCAGGTTGGGTAGAGAGAAGAGGGATCCAGAGTGATGGCCCCTCCACTGACACCTCCAGCTGTCAGGATGGTGCTGGTCTGGCCACTGCTCCTGCTCCTCTGGCTCCTCACATGCCATGGGGATGGAGCAGTGGGAGGTCGGGTGGACTCTGGGACGGGATGTCACTCGTTGATGGTAACGCCGGTTCCTGTGAGAGGTGGCGCTGCGGGTGAAGGTTGATGGAGCTGAGGCTGTTTCAGTGACAGTGGATGATATGTAGCAGGGATCATGTCTGTGTTTGAAGTATGTACCTTGGACCTAAGAAAGAAGGGAAAGAAAGCAAGTAAAAATGCAGCTTCAAAAATTCCATTTTGGGTCAAAGGTCATATCACCAAGTGGGATAGGTGGATAGGTGGCTGGTCAAAATAAGTTATAACATATAAACAGCCTCGTTTTACCTACTACTACTTTTACCTACCTATTCTGATACCATGCTCTGTCTGTATGTGCTATACATGTGGTGATACATTTGTTCGCATGGGATATGTGGGTTCAAGGCCATTAACCTCCCTCTGTAGGGGGCTCCCATGCAATGAGACACTCCTCTCACAACATACAGGCAGCAAAGTGAAGGAGAAAGAAGTACAAGGGAACCCCGGGGTTTCCAAAAGCTCCCCCACACCCCCTGTTATCAGCCTGGTCACTTTGTTGAATTACACCAACAGCTGGAGAAGTCATCAGCATCCAGAGGAGCCCCATGTGTATTATACCTCCATTTGTGGAGCAAGGTATGTTAAAGTCAGAGACTGCTGTTCAGAAAAATCTGTAAAATATTACAAATCTACAGGCAATTATAATCCACAAAGAAGCAGGAAACACATGAAGCAACATTCCCCTGTTCTGACATAAATGTTCTTGTTTTTAACATGTAAGGCAGTTGCAGCAGTATTCATTTCATTGCTCTGTCTGTTCAGGTTCTCGTCTATGATTTCTCTCTCTGTATATATTGAAATCCACAGGTCGACCCTTCTCTCTCTGCTAATAGTTTCTCCATGTTTCTGTTCTCCTGTCAGCTCCGTCATCCGGCTTTCCAACCAGACAATACAGGCAGAAGCAATAACTTTCCACACAGCAGCCTCAAGACAATTATCTGAAATAGCACAGGAATGGAGGGGAGTTTGCAGATTTCCATATGTTGAACAATAAATATGATGACTGTGATTTACCACTTCCTTACGACAAACTACAGTCCGTGCAGGAAATCACTAAGTCTCTATTTCTAACATTAATAAATATTCTGGCTGATAACGATGGCTTGAATCCAATTTGCATACAGCACATGTACACTCACCGGCCACTTTATTAGGTACACCCATTCAACTACTCATTAACGCAAATATATAATCGGCCATTTACATGGCAGCAACTGAATGCATTTAGACATGTAGACGTGGTCAAGACGACTTACTGAAGTGCCGAAAACTGAGCATCAGAATGGGGAAGAAAGGTGATTTAAGTGACTCTGAATGTGGCATGGTTGTTGGTGCCACATTCAAAGTCAAATCCCAGTAGATCAGCAGTTACAGAAACTGCTGATCTACTGGGATATTCCCACACAACCATCTCTAGGGTTTACAGAGAATGGTCTGAAAAAGAGAAAATATCCAGTGAGCGGCAGTTCTCTGGGTGAAATTGCCTTGTTGATGTCAGAGGTCAGAGGAGAATGGACAGACTGCTTTGAGCTAATGGGAAGGCAACAGTAAGTCAGATAACCACTCATCACACCCATGGTATGCAGCAGAGCATCTCTGAACACACAACATGTCAAACCTTGAAACAGATGGGCTAAAGCAGCAGAAGACCACACCGGGATCCACTCCTGTCAGCTAAGAACAGGAAAGGGAGGCTACAATTCACACAAGTTCACCAAAATTGGACAACAGAAGATTGGAAAAAAAAAAATGTTGCCTGGTCTGATGAGTCTCGATTTATGCTGCAACATTCGGATGGTAGAATCAGAATTTGGTGTAAACAACATGAAAGCACAGATCCATCCTGCCTTGTATCAACAGTTCAGGCTGCTGGTGGTGGTGTAGCGGTGTGGGGGGTATTTTCTTGGCACTCTTTGGACTCCTTAGTACCAGATGAGCATGGTTTATCGTTAGTCTACGTTAATCCTGAACAGGACTGAAATGATCATTTATTTATGTGCTATTTATCAGCTGACAGACAATATCATCAATTCATCATTTAAGGGATTTATTTTATATCTAAGGGTTCATATTTATAACAGTGTTGCTTTTTATACATAAAAAAAACATAATATTCATCATACCATAATTGTTATGATTATAATAAACAGTTAGGTCAAACTTTTAGGAAATTTTCATTGAAATTTTCAATTGTGAGCACTGTATTATATGACATATAATTTGGTTAGATGTACTTATGAACTGGTGATTGAATGTATATTGTAGTTTATTATAAAAACATTTTGTATTCTAGGCACACTGGACTTTTGTACTTCACTAAATTATAATGTAACAACTAGTTTTGACATAAACATTAACTGTTACTAAATATTTACACTTAATTACTGTAAGGTGAAACTAGTGTGCAGCTTTAACTCAACAAAATGACAAAGCTAACATAAGCTGATGTATTATGTTTGCAAAGAAAAGGTTGAGTGTAACAAGAGCGCAACAATCTCTGCTCTAACCTGTTTAATACTATTTCATGAAGAGGTAAAAGCTGAACTTGATGTTATATTGTATTCATGGAAGAACGTTAACATGCCTATAATTATATAAAAAAAAAAAAATAACTGTGAATGACATTTGACTAATTGAGTAAATAATGACCAACCAATCATTATAATAATCATAATAATGCAAACATAATGCAAAAATACTGCACAGTTCAAAGCACACAGGCAGCATTTCTTTATATAATAAAACAAATCTACAGTTACAAAACATGTGCATCTGTATTTTGCACCTCTGAAACTGTAATTTTTGGAAGTAATATATATTTTACAAAGTGACATCCTGTTTGCATGGTTGTTTCCTATAGACTGGAGAGAATTGTAAATGTTTTCTAGCACTAACACCTACAGACATTACAGGCTGTAACATTTCAGGAATTTTACTGATGCAACTCAATTTAGTAAATCACTACTTTGAACTGAGGAAGGATTTAACATTTAAACTCTGTACGAGATTTACAAAAAGCTGGTGCAATCCAGTGCTGATCCTGCAGCTTTAAAGGGTTACGGTTGAATTGGAGTTAGGGTTTTGAGATTGTTTTATGCCAAAGAGGGTCCTCACAAGAATAAAAGTGCAAGTGTGAGTGTGAGTGTGTGTGTGTGTGTGTGTGTGTGTGGAGAAAAGAGTAAAAGAGTGTAACAAAGCCCCCTGTGTTTTCTCTCTCTCCCTGCTCAGTGTCTCAAAGTTGACTCTTTTATAAACCATCTTTCCCTTTTGTCTCCATCCTGCTCTCTGCTCTACAGTCCACTTCATCCTGTTTATCTTTTTCTCACTCTCTTCTTCTCTTTGTCTTTCTTCTTCTGCTTCTGCTCTCAAGCTCCCTTGCATTATGACCATTTATTCCTCCACTAAAGCGCAAACTGAGTTTAGATTGCACTATAGCACAAAAAGTGACATAGAAACAAAGTAATCTACACTCATTCTGTGTTCATAAGGTTCACACTGGTCTCAAAGCTTCCACAATTTGTGTTTGTCCCTCAATATTACAGTTTGATATACTTCTAGTCTGTGGGCATATGATAAAAACGTAATACTAGCTTCATTAGCTGCATAATGTGTTAACACTAACACTAATCCTATTGTTATTGGGACAGGGTTAGGATTAGGGTTTCCAACAAAAATAAAAGTATTCTACTGGGTCTTTAGTCATTTGATGTGTTTCTCTTGTTGCTGAGACATTGCAGAGATAGACAACAGGCTCTAAGAAGTAAATAAAAATGCAGATCTCCCAGCAGTTGCTCATTCTCTGTTTGAGGCTTGTGCCAAACTAGTCCCAATGTGCAGATCAGCTGCACACATTTGTTATTTACTGAAACAATTTTTTTGTGCATGTTTGAGTGAAAGCTTGTGTCCCACTGTCTACTATTAATACATGACAGCATGAGTCCAGTTTTCCGTGAGGACAACGTGCCACAATGCTGGAGAGGAGGCACAGCAGGGGGTGCTGGGTAATGAGGTTGTTGACATGGTGATTATCAGACCCTTACTCTTGTAAGCTTTAGTTATCTGGGGGTAAGCCAGGTCAGCTGGATATGTGACCTCTGCAAGGCAAAACCCATGACAACAGGACACTAATCCTCAAAAATGCTGTGGAAAGCAACAAATTTGGACTGCATTTAAGTTAATAAACATAACTCTTCACATGATCAGCAATTTGTTTGTGTGTGGAAGTGTGACTGTGGTTTTCAAAAATGTGTTGCTGAGACAACGCCCTAGATTATAAAATAGTCTACCATTTTGTGTTTCTGTTCCCTGGAACTGGAACAGGATAATAAAGTTGGATGATTTTTTTTTCTCCAGACATGCAGCATTCTGAAAATTAATTGTTCCAGACAGCTGGAGCATTTTTTAAGTTTGAATGGTCATGAAAACATTTGGTTGGTTAATCAACACAAACATTTAACGAAATAGCTGGAGAATATGTTCCTTTAATAAAAACCCTAAACATAAAAATATTAACTTCAGATGAGCAGGCAAAAGTATATTCTAAGGTGCACTTTGTGCTATGAAATATCCAATCACTAATCTTAGAATCAGGCTGCATGTACAAGAATCATAAGACTCTGTAATTTGGTCACAAGTTGATGCCAAAATTCTGAAAATGTGATGGCACTTTTTTATGGTATCAAAAATACTGAAGTTACCATAGTACCCATGGAGACACTGATTAATGACAACATATTGTATGGTGGCAGCAAGTGCAGGTGCAGCAACAAAGGTCCACTATATAATGTGGATTAAATATTTTGCTTCCAAGGAGCCAGACTTTCTTTTAATTTTTAAAGTGGTCTTGAGCAATAGTTCTCGAGGCTTTCTGAAGGTCTTTCAAAGTTTTTCTTTGGACATTGGCTGCTTTTTCACTCATTTTCAGTCCAGTTTGTTTGTTAAGCCTCTTAACTCTGACCTATGAATCATTTAAGCATAAAAAGGCACCTAACTCAAGGGATGAACCAGTGTTGTGTCTACACATAACAGACAACTTCGCAAAGAACCCATTTTAAATTGCAACTTTAGGCACTTTGTTACTAGCAGCCTGTTGCAAAAACAAATAATTTGTTCCCATTTCTTTAATTGAATCTATGAAAAATGCCAAAGATAACACAGTTTGACAGGCACAACTGTTGTTGTTGCTGCTAAAATATTATTTATAGTAATAGTATACTTTGGGAAGGTGATTGCTGCAAATACTACTTTTACAGCAACAAGGTGATTCCTAAAGAGCTGAAGTCTTGGCATATTTCTGCATGGTGTGTAAAAATTTTAAGGAAACTGGACAAATGGGGGACAAAAGAAGAAGTGGCATGCCTAAAAAACTATCTGCAGCAGATCATCAGTATCTGAAAGTCATGTCCTTAAGAAATAGGAAAAACAAAATTCAGCAAAGACCGGACACAGGACCAGAAAGATGGATCTGCCCCTTCAGTTGATTCATCTACTGTTCACTGAAGCCTCATCAGAAATGGTCTCAGTGGAAGGGTGGCTGTCAAGAAGCCATTCTTAAGGAAGGGAAACAGGGAGGAAAAGCTGAAGCATGCCAAATTACACAAGAACTGGACTGGAAATCAGTGGCAACAGGTCTTATGGAGTGATGAATCCAAATTTGACATTTCTGGTTGAATTGTCATCAATATGTACAGAGGAGGTCAGGAAAGAGGTACAACAGCGAGTGTCTACAGCCATCTATAAAACATGGTGGAGGCTGTGTTATGATTTGGGGCTGGATTTCTGCCAGTGGTGTTGGATATCTTGTCAAAATTGATGGAATTATGAAAACATAAAAGTACCATCAGATTTTGATCCACCATGTTATACCATCTGGAAAGCATGTGATTGGCAGCAGCTTCATTTTTCAGCATGACGATGATCCCAAACACACTGCCAATGCAGTAAAAGCATGTCTGGATAGAAAAACACACAATGGAACACTATTAGTCATGGACTGGCGTCCCCAGAGACTGGACCTCAACATTATTGAAGCAGTGTGGGATCATCTTGACAGAGAAGGCAGCCAACATCCAAAGAAGAGCTTTGAATGTCCTTCAAGAAGCCTGGAGAACTATTCCTGAAGACTACTTAAAGAAATTACAAGAAAGCTTGTCTAAAAGAGTTCAGATTGTGTTGAAGAATAAAGGTGCTCATACCAAATGTTGAAAGTCAACATTTGGTATGAGGTATGGTATGATAAACTCAGTTTTTTCCTTATATACAGTAATTCCATGTATGTTTGCACACGTTTCAATAAATCGGTGCACATATTTTCCTACCAAAATATAAAGAAATGAGGGGTGGCTCAAGACTTTTGCACAACACTGCATGTATGTGGAGATATTTATTGAAGAGACAGAGTTTCAGTTTTACGTTTGCATGTCAGAATGTTTATATCCTGATATGTTATAGCTGCATTGGTTGCTCCAAACACAGGTTTCCAAGAGGCTAATGTTTTCTTGTTTGGAAACAGACACAACTTGATAGTGCAAGCTGCACACAGGTCAGTCAGTCAAAATATAACATTTTGCATGTGTATTAGCACACTGTGCACAGCAGCTTTTTAAATAAAGGACTCCCACTTTGCATATCTGTATAGAGTATTTTTACAGAATTCTATTGATGTTTTGGGAGATAATTTATTTCGTTCATATCAATACCACTGTTTAATTTGCCTCTAGTTTCATACTTAATATTTCCCTCATTTTTCCCCACTCTTTGTGCTAAAACAAGCTAGTCTGTTGTAGTTTCATGTTAACCATACAGACATGAGACACTTGTTTTATAGATCAACTCAGATTCTGATTTTAAAACAATTTTCAGACTGAAACATATGATGTAATATAAATGTTACTATGTGGAGGTCCACATGACTTCATTCCAGGTGGTACTTAAGCATCATGCATATGGTCCATTGTCATGATATATTAGCTTATTGTTTCTCTCAGTGCTGTTCCAATCTCAGTAATGGACTGCAGCTTAATCGGCTTGAACTTTCAACACTACTTATCTACCACCGCCTGGACACATATCCCCTCTGAAACTGATACCCCTCGAACAAGGACCGTTTGGTGCATGTCAGTCTTTACGTGAGTGTTTATATTCAAACACACAAGCTTTCTAGCAGCATTCAGTATAGATGAATGGATGGATTAAATTAAGGGCCTACATTAAAATGACTAAATGCTTCTTTGTCTGCTGTATGAGCTTGTTATTTTTGGATTGAGAACTGTTGTTTGAACTTGTCTTCTTTTTCTTCCACCTATAAAACTGCCACTCTTGTCTGCTTTTCTTTTACATAATTAAACACAGACTCCAAACAGTGCAAGCCCAGCCAATTTTCTGTGTATTTTCTTTTTTAACTTTGTTTTTAACTTATTTTAGTAGCATAAAGTCTTACATAAAGGAAAGACTTGTTAAAAAAAAAATCACTCCTTAGCATCATGTTTCAAGAGTTAAACAACCGTGTTCAATCCTTTACATGAGATCAGTTGGTTCCAAAAAACTAATTATGAACTTGCATCTTTTCACCAGATTTACTTCAAATCACTCATGTAGTTTTTGGTTTATCTTGATGACTAACTGCAGGTATAAAAAAAACATGGCAAGTGCACTCATTACTGTTAAAAATCACAGCATGCAAAGAGGTACTTTCACTATGTAAAAATTACAATTCAGTCGAGGCCACTATATTCAAAAGAAGACTATTTCCATCTGCAGTAATTGATATTTGTCAGCATGTCTCTATACTGACACCTCCCCAACTTTCTACATGCACACATAGTAGAGGCAGGCTCAGCAGCAGCAAGACCACCAGCAAAGAACATAGCAGGTATCACTGACAGACAGATGTGACATTTATTATGTCCAACACAGCACTAAAAAGCTGGGGAGGAAGTGGGTTGCAAAGCAGCTTGCAGATGTGCAGCACCTGTGGCCAGGCTAAAGCAGCTTAAATAGCATGGCCTATATGAGCCAATTGGGTGTGAAGGCTGATGTGAGCAGGTATTGAGATGAGGCATTGACATTTTTAAGGCTCAGAGAAAAAACAAACAAAAAACAAAACAAAACAAAAGAAAAACTCTTACCTGCAGTAGGATCTTATTTCCATCGTAGTCCTCCGTCTGCCAGCGCACTTCACTGATTGGGCTGCAGGGGTGCGGCAGCAGGGGTACCAGTACTCCAACATCCCGGACCCTCACCTCCATTACTGCTGAGTCCAGCACCACAGGACTGTGGCCTCGCGGGAGCCTCTTAAATGACAGCTGGATCTCCATATCAGGGTTGGAGTACACCACAAAGAAGCAAAAGTCATCCTTCTTTTGTGCTACCCTTCGCTGAAGCAGCAGCTTGTACAGCCGCACCATGTCGACATAATTTTCATGGCGGCAATAGACTGTGAATCGCACAATTTCCTTCCCATAGTGGACCCGCCGGACGGCCCAGAGAGGCGTGCCAGGAGACAGAGTGAAAAAGTCCTGACTGCACGGTGTCAGAGGTAGCATCCGCCGGCCATTGCTGACTTTTTCAGTATGGTGGTAACGCCAAGGCGGCCTCTGCAGAACGCGATGCAGCATCAGTATGTGTTCATCACCCCCGTATGCCTCCTGGAGGAACAGGATGACCGCCAGGGCTGGCTGGCAGGCTGAAGCTGGGCTGCTGTTTTGATGCAGCTTCGGCCAAGGCCGCTGAGAAACGGAGGCCCGCTCAGAGACTCTGAAGAGCTGCAGCTCAGGGTGAACCCATGCCAGCACAGCATCAGCAGCATGCTGCAAGAACTTGCCTTCGCCAGGGTCAGCAATGAGGTGGACACTGACCAGGAAGGGATCCTGGAGCTCGCCCATGGATAACTCACCTCCACCAGCACATATGGAAGAAAAAGTAGAAGGAACAGGGAAACAAAAAGGGGTGTAGAAGACAGGCAGGAAGAAGACAAGATAAAACTGATATTTTTAAATTTTTCATTATTACAGGCATTGAAAAAAGAAGTTTAAAATAATGTTAATGCTTAGACAACAGGATTCTGTTGCGGGTAAACACAGCTACGAACCCCCTACATCCATCTTTCTGTTAAGGAATTCCCATGGATACTGGGACTATTTTTCCTCCAACACTTTACCTCTTTCCTTTGTTTACCTCTGTTCAAGCTTTCCCATATTTTCCCTCTCCCCTTCCCTATTCCCACAGATCTCTAGCTCCCAGCTCTCCATTTCACTCATCCACATCCAACTCCATCTTTCTTACAATTCTGATGTTTACCTTTCTACCCTCTTTCACCTTCCCTCCTTTCTATCAGACTCATGTGGAGTACAGCTCCTCTGTGGAGGCTCATTATTGCCATTAGGAGTCATTACTGAAGCCCAGAGGAATGTTCCAGACCACAGCAGGAGCGATGCAGTCAGGTGTAGCCTCTCCCTGAACCCCTGGAAAAGCTCGGCAGCATGACACAGGTGCTGTAAAGCCCACTTTTCTATACTATTGACACATTTAACTTAGGTTGTTTTTTCATGTACAAACTCATGCTGCTGACTGCTTTCTCCATGTACACTCATTCTTTTTTCAGAGAACTTTTCCTACAGTCTTTAATCCGAGTTCTCGGGGGACTTGTCCCATTTTGTTTGTGCTTTGGGAAAGGACACACAGTCTACTTGTCCCTGGCACAACACGCTGTTTGGCTATTGCCAAAATCCCTCCATGAAACTGAGAGGCCAAACAGGGATGGGTTTTGTCTCATGAGTCCCACTGGCCTTTGTAAAAGGACAGTTTTAACTTGACCAAAGAAGTGACATTTTCTAAATGTCACTCTGTGGTTACAATGAAACACTCCAAAAAGGTGTCCATTAGAGGCATAACAACATGGTGTAATTAAATATTAAAAGCTTCAGCAAAAGCAAGACGTGCTGACAAGTGCTTCCGATAAATTCTGGTATATTTCATTTATTTTCATGAATGAAATCCTTGCTTTTCAACTTGTAGAAGTGATGGCAACAAAACAAATGTTAACAAGTTGAAAGATAAAGATTTATATTTCAAATTTACTTTTTTGAAGAAAGTATATCAGTATATTGGTATTTCAGCACCTCCTCACAATGAGGACTCATGCAACACAGTGTGCAAACAGTGTAGATCAGTGACTAGCTCGAGGCAGCATGTTTTTTTTTTCCCCTGAGTGCTCTGGTTTACTCCCATGGCCCAAAAACTTTCATGTTAGGCCTCAGTCACACAGGGCTAGAGACCGGTTGGTGACCCCCTGGTAACCTCTCGTCACTAGGGAAAAATATGTATTCACCGACCAGTAGGTGAGTGGTTGCTGGCAGTCGCTAGGTGAAATTGGTCAAAAAGATGGTGCTGCACAAAAAGAACGTCCTTGTGATTGCTTTGGTTGATATCAGATTGCTGCGGCCGCCCTGTAGTGAAACCTGAAAAAGTGTGACGCAAACCGGAAACAGAGACTGTTTACATTCAAGGTAAAAGTTGTGCCTCAGCACTGAAACCAACAAGTTTCAAAAGGCACAACTTTACTTTGAAGATGAGCAATCTCCTGTGCAGTTTGTATCACACTCTTCACAGTTTCACAACAGCTTAGCGAGTAGTTGGCGAGTGTTTGCAGACACGTCGGCGTCTTCCATGCAAACGACGGGCAACCGCATCAATCTGCTAAAACCCAAAACAATTGCAAGGAGGTTTTCAGTGCAGCACCGTATACCTCTTTGCAATCAATTTCATCTAGCAACTGCCAGCCACCTCCCACAACCACTCACAACCAGTCAGCAAATACACACTTCTCCCTTGTGACCGGTGGTTGCCAGGCGCTTGCCAACCAGTCTCTAGACCTGTATGACTGGGGGCCTTAAGGAAGGTAGTGACTCTAAATTGTCCATCGGATGTGAGTGAATGGTCGTCTATCTCTCTGTGTTAGACTGGCAACCTGTCTCTGCCCTCTCTACTCTACCTCTCCCCCAGTGTCAGCTAGTCAGCAGCAGTGTTAGCTGCCTGAAATGGCTATTTTTGCTAACTGCATTTGCCACACGAATGTGGAGACCACCAGGTCAGAATAAACCAAAATGATCACTTAGGGTATTTAAAAGGAGGAAGGTTCTATAAGCAGATTTGATAGCCAATTTGGGTTTGACAAAATGCCATCAAACCTCAACTCTGACCCAGAGTGTCCGGTGCAAGTCAGACGCTTTAGTCTGTCTAAAGAGGTAAAGACATCCGGATCAAGAATGTTCCACTGCAGGTTTAAGAGAGAGAGAGAGCGAGAGAGAGAGAGCGAGAGAGAACTGTGTAATTAACGTTGGCCTGATCCCATTACAATCACTGTCTGTTTCCATAACATGTAGCTGGCATCAAGACACCAAACAAATGGATGATAGGGATCTTTCAAGATATTTACTGTACAACACACTGTACTGCCACACAGACAGCTTGACGTCTTTACACTTTATACTCCTGCTGCACACAGCTCTCACAGTATCACTTTTCACGAGTCAGAAATGAATTGAGCCAATCAGAGAAAGAGACCTTTGTCCAAACTATCCTATTCCTGCTTCATTAGAGATATTCAGTAAAAAAAAAAAAAAAAAAAAAAAAAATTTTTTTTTTTTTTTTTTTTTTTTTTTTTCAAAAATCTTTTTTTTTTTCCTTTTTTTTTTTTTTTTTCCCCCACCTTTTTTTTT
>VUQI01031983.1:0-10913 GCA_015106735.1 Paratilapia polleni | reverse complement strand
CTGTTGTATGATCCAGTTTTGGCCAAGCTGTAGCTGTCAGACAGATGGCCTCACATTTGACTCTAGAATACTTTGGTATACAGAGGAGTTCATGGTCGACTCAATGACTGCAGGGTGTCCAGACTGAACAAATTTTGGTCATTCTTCGTGTCAGAAAGGAGGGTGTGATTGACAAGTTGTTAGCATGCTGTTTCTCAGTCAGATCCGCCTCTTGCTTGTCATATCCAAATTCAAAACACCAAGACAGTCATCTCAAGGCTACCTCGGTCATCTCAAGGCTTCAAAATGGGACATCATGGTAGTTACATCCATCTTTTATACTGTCTCTGGCCAACACACATAATCGCTGGATGTCAGCTAGCTAGCTTGCTTACTGCTAACTTCTAACTTCATCCAACCTTGTAAATCCTTTTTATCATTGTCGCCTGGATGCTCAATTGTAGCACACAGGAAAACAGCTACACTGAACACTTTACTGGAGTTGAATCATTTTGGATCATATTCTTTTTTGTGCCTCAGTATTTATTTCTTTTTAGGAATTGAAGGAGCATTTGGACCTGGAAATGGCTGCTAATTATATCAGATGGAACAAATGTGTGACCGGTACATAGATGGATATAAAAGTATTTGGCGATGCAGTTGTAGTACTCCAAAATTACTCTTTGAAAATTTCTGAGATGAAGCATTTTAGCCAACACTGAAAATATTAATTTGTTAATACAAATAGATAGACAGATGCAGTCAATAGACACAATCATTTTCTTTATTGCAACAAATATTTGTTACTTCTTATTTCATGCATTAAAGGAAAATTGCAAGCAAGCACAGACTGATGACATGTCAGACAATGAGACAATAAGCTATGAAAGTGCAATGGAAATGGAAATTACATCCAAGATATTTGGTGCAAAGAGAATTCACCCATTCATCGATCAAGATGCATCAGTGCAGTTCCAATGTATCGATTAATTCCTCCTCCTTTGTGTCAGTGGCTTTAAAGTAACAAAGACCCACCCACCCCTCCATACCTGTGACTATGACACGAACATCACCTCTCCTAATCCTACCTCAGCCAACCCTACAAGGGGAACACCAGAAACCCAGAAAAGGTGGAGTACTTCCACCCTCCCATCAAGTTCCCCCGCTCCAGTTTGAGGTAAGCCTTGTCCCCCCTCTCCATAATCACCAGTCCGGCGTTGGTGGCAGCTTCCCTGGTCACATCCTGGTCACCTGCAAAGGCCGAGATCACAGGCCAGCCGTTGAGAACCAAACTCACCTGGGAAAGTCATAAAGCAAAGGAAGCATGAGGACACAGTAGAGGACATTTGCACAAAAAGTATGGTCAGAAGACAGTGAATTAAATGTGTAGCTGCTCTCTGTATTTATGTATGACTGCACTGTAAGCTGTTAGTTTAGCTAAGCCTGGAAACAGCTAGGTTTGCTAAGCATCTCTAAAGCTCACTAATTAACACAACTGTGCTTGATGAAGGGATTTTCAAAGATGTTAGGCAAAACTACTTGATTAGGTAGTGAAATTACTTGGTTATGGTTAGGAAACCAACACAGTTTGTTTGAAAATACACCATCCTGCAATGTTTACCACATCAAAAAGCCCAATTGTACTAAGATGCTGAGTTCTGCCTCCTCTAAAGGTGATGACTCTGATCTGGATCATAAGCGGTACCGACCAAAATCCTGGTACAGATTTCTCCTCCAACAGAAAGACAGAAGGGAGCAGAGGGAGACAGGACAAAAGGCACACTATGGGAGAGAGGCAGAGTTTAATAATGCTGGTTCCATAGGAGAGGGGCCTGAAAGATGAAGGCTCTGCCTCCCGTTCTACTTTTAAATACCCTAGGAACCACAAGTAAGCCTGCAGTCTGAGAGCGAAGTGCTCTATTGGGATAATATGGTACTGTGAGGTCTTTAAGATATGATGGGGCCTGATTTTTCAAGACTTTGTAAGTGAGGAGAAGGACTTTAAATTTGATATACAATATACAAACCCTAGAAGAACATTCAATCCTCTAACTTCACTCCACTGCCAAACAACGCTTTTAAGTTGTTGTTCTTACTTGTATCGTCTGCCGGTTGTAAACTTTGACGACATGAAAGCTGAAACTGTAGACTCCTTTTCTGGGTGCCACAAAGATACTTGTTGCTGGGTCAAAGTGGCTGCCAACGTTCACTAAGATCTAAGAAGAAAAGGAGAGAAACAAGGGCCAAAGTAAGGCAATGTTTGAACAAAAATCTGTAATCCTTGGACGTTTTGTGATGTTTACTGAGCCTCCACTGTGTTCATTTTTCATTATTCAGACCTAATTTTTTTTTCCAGAATAGTTTGGACTGCTCATCCAGGAGAAAAAGAAAAGGAGGGGAAAAAAAAACTGGCAGTGTGTCAGTTCATCATAATGCTTGTCAATGAAAGCCTTTTTCTGTAAACATACAATGTGCCTTCTGTTTGTACAGTGTGATCAGTGACTGGGGACTTCAATGGCAATAAATCAAGTTTAGTAACAGCAGAAGAGGCTTTATCTATAAATGGCAATGGCAGTCTGTCGGGTTATTATTAAACTGGCTGGTTGGTCAGTCCACCACTTAGGTTCTGCAATAAAGTGTCTGTGCATTAAGTCTTTACAAAGAGATTTATGGACTAAATACTATGGACTTAAATTAAAGCCCTGACCTTTTACCTTACATCTACCTACCAAAGAATTTGGCCTTTATGTGGCTCAGAGGATGAATTCAATTGGTCATAATGAACCCCTTATATTATATCTATAGTGCTATAAGGACATTTGTGGTTTTAAATATAGACATTTTTGTGCAGATCAATATGAAACTGGTGACCTACTCACCTTTAATAAGGGTCTGTCATCAGGTAAAATTGACCAATCAGCTGCAAAACTACTGACATATGAAACTCAGCTACACTGTGTGTTTGGTGTTAATGCTGAGTTGCTAATATGCTAAACATCATACCTGGTGAATATTTGCATATTACTAGTACACTGATGTTAGCATTTAGCTCAGAGCATCCCTGCACAGAACTACATCTCACTTAGTGAACTTACCCATGGAGGTACAAACAAATGGATCATTGGATAAATCTGATACAAAAACCTTATAATTCTCAGGAAATTTTAACAACTTAAAGTGTTTTTTTAAAGTCCTGCATATGGTCTTTCCTACTGTTTGACACAATGCATATACGTGTTCTTGAAGTTACACACAGCATGGGACAGTTTCCATTTTGCTTGTCTTGTTTAGGCCTTTATAAACATTCTTTTTTCATATGCTTTTGTACTCTTTTAAATGGCATATTCATAACACCCTAATTTCCTTTTGTCATTTTGCTTGTTGTCAGTACACCATTGCAGCCAGTCCTGAGCCTGAATGACCTACATACAAATAAATCTGAGCATCATTATTAGCGTTGGGCCCCAAAGCCTCGTCCCAGGTGGAAAACCTTCGTAAAAGACTGGAGGCTTTTATAGGATTATAGGATATAATACTTTTTTTTTTCTTGAAAACTTCCTTGATTTTCAGTTGGAAAATTCAAAACAAAGATCATGCAGTCCAGTACAAAAAGGGTTTAATGTGTCGTGGTTCAAGGGATTTTGTTGTTTTGGGGTTTTGAATTCACAGACTTCTGTTGAGTTTTTATTGTCACTCTGAGTGTCTGAAGTTTTGATTTCTGTGTTTGTTGAATTTCTGGGTTCCTATGTTGTTTTCTTTATTCTAGTAGATTGCAAGCTTTATTTCTTTGAGTCTTTGATCCCTGTTTTTACCTTATCCCGTGGTTTGGTTCACGTCTTGGTTTCTAGTAGTAGTAGTCTTTCTGTGTTTGTCTTTATGTCCCTTGTCTCTGTCTCCATGTTCAGCACGTTTCTTAATTAAATGTTTGTATTCATGTCTGTATCATTCTTGTTTGTTTGCTTCCTGTTTTATTTTGAAAGTTTGTTTTCTTTCTTGTCCTGTGTTAGTTTTGCTTCCTGTCTGTCCTCGATTGCCCCTTCATTGTCCTGATTATCTTCACCTGTGTCTCATTACCCTCCTGGTGGTCCTTCCCTAATCAGCCCTCTGTGTATAAATAGTCCTGTCTTTCCTTTAGTCTTCATCACAACCTTTGTTATGCTCGGTGATGCTTCCCTGCATTTTATCCTGTGTTTTTTGGAATTCTCTGTAATTGATATTTCAAACTTTGTTGAGTGTGGACTTTTAATAAAAGGCTAGTTTTTGTTGTTAATTCAGGCTGTGGTATCCTGCATCCGGGTCCTTTCCACATTAACTCTGACAAAATGTGGTCTATGGCCTTTGAAAAGCAAATTTCTATTGATCATTGTTAGACTGCAGTGTAAGGTGAAACATTAACATCTTTGGGAGAGTTATCATGGTTGAGGTCATGGAAACCAAACCAAAACCTTAAACTGCACCACTGTCTTTGGCATTTTTGCTTATTTTGGGAGGTATGCTAAATACCTTGCTCCTACGAAAACATGCTTCTTAAACCCACCTGGTCAAAGTAGATGGTCATGGTTCTGTTGCTCATCTCCGAGGGTTCGTGGTTGGTGTTACGGATGGCTGAAAACGCCACCCGACCAGTTCCTGACCTCACTGACATGCCCAGGGCGTTACCTGATGGCTCCGCTGACGGGGTGGAGTCGCACACCACCAGACACTTTCCCTCCAACACAATCGGCTCGGTGTCATTCTGGCAGCTGACTTCTGAGGGCCCCCAGTGGATGAGAAGCAGCAGTCCAATGAAACAGACAGAGCGGGGATCAAGGTAGGGGGTAGGGGTAAATGACGAACAGGACATTTTTGCGTTTTTTACTCCAGAATGCGTCACCACAGCTCTTTAGCGAGAACGTTATCTTCTTGGCGTGCACCTCACTTTAGCAAGGGGGTCATAATTTCACCTGGAAAGAAGACATCAACCAGGACTTCTTCTCATCTCTTGGGGCATTAAATGATTTTAGGTAATCCTCAGCTGGCTTACTATGGCTGACAGGAAGTCCATAAATGTACAGAACCGGTGGCGGTGTCCAGTTCCTCACACCACAGCAGGAATGGCCATCAGCCAACTGGGCGCTGACACAGAAATCCAGACTGGTTTGGACTTTTAAAGCTTCAGGCCTGTGAATCAGTAGATCACATGACACGATTATGCACATGAAAACACTGCATAAAACTCCCTCAGCGTGACTGCACAAGACAAACAGGATTTGCCAAATTTATAAATAAAATTACAGGAGAAAAAAGTATTTGTGCAATATATGTGTCTTATGGAGTGAACAGTATTTCTTTTCCTTTAAAATTTCCAAACAAATACCTCATGTTAAAAAAATGCAACCAAAAAAAAAAAAAACACGAGTCGCTAAAAACACACAAAACGTAGCAAGTGGTTCCCCCACTTTACTGCAACTAGCAGTCGGTATTTTTAAATATAGGATGCCTTCAGTCATTTTTAACAAGTGCATACATCAAAATAAAAGGACAACACAACTTTTTTGCTGCTTTATACCATGAATACAACATTATCATCATTCTTTTTCTATATTTGAGAAACACTGCATGAGGACACTGGATACAGGCTCAAAATACACCCGACTGGAGAAAATTTATTGCTAAAATTGGTAAACACAGCATGGCGCAGTGGAGAAAAAGTTGTGTGGAATGAGACAGTTAAAAACTGTCAGACCTACATTGCTGTAAATGTAATAAAAAGCACATTGCAGTGCTCTGCCATGTCACTGTTTAATTAAGCCCGATGAAAAGGTGTGAATATTAATAGAAAACTGCTTTATGTTGAAGACCAAAATAAATAGAAGCGATGAGGTAATGCTTTGGCCAGGAAGAGGCCCGCGTGAGTGATGCCAGCTGGACTCAGGAGGGGGGACAGCGGACTATCACAGTCCCACCACCGAGAGGCCATCTGTGGGTAAACACTCCCACTCATTCACCTCGTGCACCTTTCCAATTTAATCCCTCTCTCTCTGCACTTGCATTCCTTTACACAAACACGCAAACTCTTACTGTAAAGACAGCTATCCAGCACTGTTTTAAGACGCGAACACAGAAATCCAGACAGTAGTTTGAGAAATTATAAAACACACTTTAAGTGTTGCAACATTTTCTAGCGTTAAATTAGAGATGTTGTTAGATAAGTCCCCACAGTCCCCAACAACATAACCAGTAATAAAAAGTAAGAGAATTTTAACAATAAGAACCCTAAAAACAATCTTCTATAGATGGTACGTCACTCACCTCTCACTTCCTCAGCGTTCCTCCTGGAGCAAACACAGAAACCAGCTTGCCTCAGTAAAGTTGGAGCATCGTTTCCCAGTTACCTTCAGCTTTATCTCTGCTCCTCTCCCTCTCTCTTCCTCATCTCTCGCTCTCTCTCTTTCTCACACTCTCTCCCTCTCACTATATCTCTGTTCCAGGGAACCCCTGTGTTCGAGCAGACGTTTAATCACATCATGAGCATTGCCATCCTTCTGTTTTTGCTGCTCCTCGACGCCCCGCTGTACTGTTTTTTCCCCCCTCCTTCTCATCCTCAGATATCACACAAAGGACGATGAAAGTGAAAGGATTCATCACACACTGCCACAAATCTCTGCTATGATGACATAAATGTTATTTTTTTTATTTAGTAAATGACTCATAATAGGTAAAAGCAGTAAGAAATTGTTTATTTTTTAAAGTGGACATGCTTTTCCTTCATTTTCCTTTTAAAAAAAACAACCAAAAAAACTACAATCGTGGGTGCTCATATTAAACATGGCTAAAGTTTCAAATATTGAGATCAGCATATGTGCAAGTTATCTTTGTGAGACAAAACCCCAGGCTTCAGACTGCTTTAAACTGTTTTTTTTTCTACTCTGGGCTCTGTGTAACATCAGTGAGAGGGGATATGGCTTATATGGTGATTTCAGCCTCAGAGCTCTGTGGCCACAGCAGCCCCACCCATCTCCTGTGCAAACCCTCTGTTTGTGAGGGGCAGCCAATCAGAATAAAGATGCCTTAAAGGGAAAGGAGATAAAAGAACTTGTTTCATGTTTTCTATTCTCAAAGTGTAAAGAAGAAGACCTGAGGCCTGTACTACAAAGCAGGATTTTGTCTTATCTAGGTAACTTCAGTGTTAACCTTGGTTTTTTCTGTTCTACAAAGGTGGTTCATTTCTTACTGGGGTATATCGCCATGGTAACTTATACTTCAGATTAAAGATCAGAAGTTCGCCGCTGTTTTCCATAGAATCAGTTCCTGGAGGATTCCTCAGACCTTCTGTGTGAGGATAGTAGGAGAGTCTAAAGCTTTTTAATAGCGTCTAGACTCTTTGTGTTTCCCTGACGAGCATCGATTCCTAGACGCAACTTTATTCCTTGATTTAAAAAAATATATATTTTTTCCCCTGTTGGCTGCAAACAATTTTACAACAATTTGATGTTCTATAAGTATTAATATATGATCCTAAAATAGAGCACCTACTTATACTTTCGGGCCTTATATCAAATTTTCAGGTTAACTAAAGCCTTGATTATACTTTCTGTGTCGGTGAGTCCGCTTGGGTCCGAGTGATATATATTTCGTTATCAGATGGTGAACGCGTGGGTCCTTGCGGACATTCACGTGCCTGTCTGTTTTTTTGTGACTGCGTGGACTCGTCCGTGGAGACTTTACAATGCACCAACTGCGCGTGCGTCCCAGGTGGCAGACTTAAAGTGGCCTTGAAAGAAGGTGCAGCTGAAAGAATAAAAACTAAAGATGTCTTAAACATTCATTTAATGGAATATTAGATTATAATCCATCAGATTCTCCCGTGTTTTAATGATAAAGTTTAGATATTGATGAGTCTGTTAATTTACACAGTCGTCTTGCAGTTTGCAGACTGCTGGCTTCCAAAAGGCTAAACTTTATCAATATATCAGCTCTTTTCAAGTCTTACTGACCAAAACATTTGAAGCACACATGCATTAATGCAGCACTTTTAATACCAAACTACTCTTCAGTGCTCTCCCTGTCAGACACACTCACACCGCTGCTTTGTCTGCAGCAGCTGTGTTGCTTTCAGTCTGTATTATATGTTTAATTCTTCATATTTTTCTCATAGTACAGTTTTATCTTCCTTTGTAAAAAATGCTGCCAGTACACTTATCCATGACTGTGATTGGTCAGATGCTGCCAGCATCACCCCTTCATGTCCATTAGCGCGGGAAACCGTGGGTTAGCTTAGCGAGTTGATAACTAGCTTCGTGTGACCGCTGATCCAGATAATGGGAAGATTTCCTGGGTATGTTGAACTCGCTTCGTAGCACAGGACCCAGGTGTAGCACAATAACCAGATGAAGAATAAGGAGGGGCTTTTACCAGTTACAAGCAAAATGGATTAGTCAAGCAGGGAGGAATAAAACCATAAAGATCCTGAGCTCAAACACATTTTTAAAAGTAAATATCCCAAACATCACTCACATCTGCTCAGATGTGATTGGTCAGTGTCTGCAGTGTGCAGGAAGGTGTTCTTAAATCAGACTTGAAATCCTCAGAAATATGTTCTGTGTGTTTTGTTTTTTATTCTATTACTCCTGTATATTACACTTTAGATACTACTGTATACAATCATCACATTAAAAACCTATTAAAATGTGTCTTCTAGTGGGAAGGCTGTTTTACAAGGAGGTTGGAAGAGATCACATGAAGTGTTTCTTTTAAAAACTGGTTCGCACTGCGGTACCTACAGAAATGAACAGCCTTCTTGTTTATATTAAATCAATTAATCTTTTTTACTAAATACAAACCAATCACCTGTTTAGTCCTTGTGTTTGTTAGAATTGAACCAGGTTAAATCTGAGTTGGTGTAAGCGGTAGTGGAGTGTGGTGGATGCACTGCTGCAGGAGGAGATGTGGAGCAGAGTGGTTCAGGGAGGGCTCACTGGCACAAGCTGAAGCACATTTGCTTGTCTACTCTGCCTTCTTAAGCAGCAGCAGGCTGCAGCTCTGAGGCCCTCTCACATACAGACTGTGTCAGGCTGTGTAGAAGGAGAACACAAGAAGGAGGACCTTCAGTCATTATAATTTGGGTGTGTTCTGGTGCACCGGGCTGTGTAAAGTGTTTTACTGTGTGTGAGCGCAGGAAAATCTTCTCAGTCTTTCAGATTGTTGAAACATAGTTTGACTGGGGTTGTGTGCTGTTACAGTATACTTTTTAGTGCAAGCTTTGATGCTTTCCAGCACAAATTTGACCACATGCAAGAGTTTTTAAACTCAGTATGTCATGGGAACAATTCTAAAGTGGGTTGTAAATCTCATATTCAAACCAGAAAGTCTGCTGATATGAAACAGAACTTCTTTCAAGAGTCTGAAAATAAAACAAATACCAATTCAAAGCTTAGCAGAATCAAAACAAGAAACTACACATTCTCCTCCTTTAGTACAGCAGACAACAGACACATCACAACTGTGGCATGTGAAACCTAACAGGTGTGTAGTAAGCAGCTGAATATAATACTGTGCATGAACACTCTCTGTTAGACTGGATAAGCAGCTCCTGTTAGAAAATGGATTGAGTTTCTTGAAAAGATAAAGGCAGAGAAAGAAATAAGCCCTTGCAGTTATTCAGATTGCATGCTAAACTATTCAAAACATAGAGTTGCCTTTAAAAGGGCAATAATACAAAAAACACTTCCCCCCTAAAACAAGGGATTTATTTTCAGTATCAGAGTTTGTATCTCAAGACTATTTACAGTAACCCTCATCTGGTAGCATTTTGCAAAGATTCATTTGAATAATATAACAGTTAAAAACAGTTAAAACAACACTTTGTACAGACTTCATAACAGTAGCAGAAAGAAATACTCCCATCTTACAGGCTGTGAACAGTTTCGGATCATGGCCTTTGTGGATTAAAATAAAAATAACTCATTCATTTTAGCCTGTGGCAGTGGTGCTTGGTTGGTTGCTGTTACAACGCACTAAATGATAGCATTTAAGAGGATATCCTCCCCCAGAAAATGAGCCCTTTATTGTTTGTGCGTGCTGTTATTACCACCTAATGAGACAGTTTTAAAGTTAAGCAGCCTCTAGTGGCTGCAGGAATGAGTGTAAGTAAGTTGTGCACAGGCGTTGTCACCTTTAGACCAAAAAAATCCTGCACAAGACTCAGACTACAGTGTTTGTGTCATAGCCCTGTAACTGGTTTGCTTGCAGAAATTTCCAACTCTCTCCAAGGCCTGGAATAGACTCCACCTTTGGGTGGAGCCCTGACGCTCACACCTCGCCCAAACCACCTGTGCTGCATTCACCTTCATTATCTGCCTGCTCTTAAGGACCAGCTCAAGCACTCAACCTTCGCCAGATTGTCTGCTTACTCGTGCGGTAATCAGGTCTCCTTTTTGTACTGACTGCATCAGAACTTCCTTGTGCTCATCCTCGTTGTTTTTTTTGTCTACAGTCCCGGGCTAAGTGTGGGCTCTCTATCCACCCACCTATCTGTTCGCTGTTGGGCTGGTCTGTCCTCGCCTGTTGGTAACTTGGATCATTCTCTGCAAATCATTTCCTTGCCTGTTCACCCTCCACCACCTCCAGTCCTTGGAAACGCAAACCCGTGGCTTCTACCCTCCTCTCCTGGATCCTCACCCAGTCTCTCAAGTAAGCGCATGTTGAATATACTCACCTCCCTGTATTCAGACATTCTCTGGATTTCACCTGCTTCATCTAACAGTCTTCTCCTTTCTCTCAGAACCCTCATCTCGTGATCAACTTGGCTCCCCTGAAAAGTTCCACTCTATTCTGAACTATTGTCTTATCAATAAATTGTGAAACACTCAGCTCTGCCTTCTCGAGTCGTGCATTTTGAGTCCCGCATTCACTCAGCCCTAACAGGCCGTGACAAAATACAATGCTAGAGTCAC
>VUQI01031982.1:26103-44847 GCA_015106735.1 Paratilapia polleni | reverse complement strand
ACTAGAATATCAAGCAAAAAAAAAAAAAAAAAAAAAAGGCGGTCAGAGAGCCAACGTGGAGTGGTTGTGTGGTGATGGCAGGGGTGGCGCTAAAATCTATGGACTGCGTCTTGAAAACCCAGAGGCAGAAGTAGACCTGACTTACTTTCTGACTTTATCATTCCACTCTTACATTGTGTGAGCGAAGAGCAAATCGATGGGTGTTAAATGATGTGAGGCAAGGTGAGATCTGTTAATAGGGAAGGGATTGGGGTAGATAACATGTTTTCACAGCAAAGCCAATTTGGAGACAAAGTTTAACAACCAGTAGGACAAAAAATGTCTTCATTTTGATTTTGCGTCCTTAATTTTTTTCTGTCACTATTTGCTTACGGTTGGATAAAATCTCTTTCTCTGCTGGCTAATAGGCGAGTTAAACTCTTCTCAATCCCTGCATGATCCCTCCTCGTGTAAATGTGCACTTTACTAGCAGCAGCCATGCAAAAAAAACAAAAACAAAAAACAAAGGACAAAATCAGATGGATCAGCCCTTGAAAGCTCCTCACACTCCTCACACGCTGACAGTAACACAGCCCTTTGCTAGTCTGTGAAAGATAGCGGTTGATCAGCTCGTCTAAGGGTGATGTAAGAGTCAACGGTTTGATAGATTGGGTGGCTGGCTGGTCACATACACCAACTCTGTAATACTGACACGCTGAGCAAGTAGTGAACATGTCACAGAGTAGGACACTAACCCCAGCTATTTTTTTCTTTTTTTTTCCCTCCTTATACTGCACCTTCGTCTCCCTGGATTTATGCAGCAGAGAGGCACTCAAAGATCTGGGGGGCCTCATTTATCAAAATTCTAAATTAAGTTTCGAGGGATGAATGGCAAGGGGCCTGCACCGCTGTGTGTTGCTGACTGCTTAGGCACATTAGCAGTTTCAGTAGCATATTTACAAAGCCGAATGTGCAAACATTTTCCTTTTAGTCACTAGACAAAAAGAATATCGGAGCATTTATGTGGTGCTGAAAAATCCGAAAAATTTGTTCCTTACTAGAAACGCGTAAGGTGAAATTTTTGTTATATGCTGAGTTGTTGGTTAATAGTGAGTAACTTTTGATTATGCAATGTGTTGTTTAAATGCAATAAAATCCAACACTGCAGCTTTTGTGGTGTCTTTCTTGGTTCTACTTTATGAATTAAGAACACATCAAAGTCGTAAGGATGACGTCGCAACTCAGGAACTAGGATCGTCGGAGGAGCACATGAATGCACAGTGATTCCAAGAGATTCAACAAGCAGTGGACTGACCGTAAAGTCAAGGCTCCTATTTTTGTGAACATTCAGGGGGAATCTGAGACCAACGAGCTTTGGTTAAGTCTGCTGATTTGTTTGCTCAAATTTAATAGATCTACATTCCACTTTGCTTCTCCGTATGGTAGCCAATAAGGGTGTTAAAAATTTTCCAGTGAGCTAGCCTGAAATTCTTTTTAGAAATGTTACATTTGACATCAGACAGTTGCCATCCTCAGTTGTGTAAACATGTGAATCTTTTGCCTTCCTTTACACCAGGGGTGTCACAATAACTGAATTGTTGATGGCCCTGACATTTAAAAATGAAACATCGGTATTGTGTCAATATTGCATGTATGATAATATTGCAAGTAACTGTTTATTATACTGGTTCTTTTTGTATTCTTTTGGTAACTGAATCTTTCACTTGTATTTTGAGATAAATTTGCTAAAAAAAAAACCCACAAAAACAGAAGCAATAACAGCTATAATGCTAATGACAGCATTATTTCCATTATTTTCCGTAGATATTGAGATAATATAGTGAATTTTCTTGGACCATAGGTGATGACAAGTAACCCAAACCGTATGTTCTGAAGAAAAACAAAACGGACTTCTCTGGAAAAAAAAATTCTGATACCTATTAGAATATTTATTATCTCCCAATTGTCAAGACTTAAAGCACAATTTAAAAAAAAAATGAAATAAAAAAAGAAATTCCAAACAAGGCAAACAAAAATTCCAGATTCTGATAGATGAGGGTTAGGGTTTAGGGTTACGTAGACCTCACCAGGACAATCATAAAATGAAAATCTGATATAACAGCCCTGCCTCCTATGTGAATGAGAAGAAAGGTAAAAACACTCTAACTTCCATTTCTCAGTGAGTCTAGTGCCTACTTCATACTTTCTGTTGGTTTCCCTCACGAACGGCGGTGCGCGGTAAAAGTGACTTTCCAACTGCTGGCGTGCGCCATGCTCTGGTGTCGTTTAGGTTTCTCGTACACCTCTCGATTTTTGTAACCTGCCATGCATGGAGTATACGAGTGTATGAGAAGGAGCACCGAGATTCTGAGTTTCCCGAGAGGGAGATAATGCAACAGTTGGAAAAGATGAGACTTTCTGGAAAAAACTCTGCAATCCATTGGCTTCCTGTGTTGACTTTGTTTACTCCTATCCCAGTGATAATATGGAGGGTTTCTTTTGTTTGTTTTTTTCCTGAGAGGCGATTCCTCAAGTGCCAGTATAAATGGTTACAGGACTGTGGTGACGTCGCAGTTGATGAGCAGTAATCAATGTGGCGACCATAAGCTAAGCTTAATAATATTTCCACTTGCAGGAAAATAATATTAGACTACATTACTACATGTCTGTACTTAAGTTTAGTACTAAGGTTTTTTTTATTTGTGTGCAAAGTCGAGTCCAATGTAAGTGATAATTTGATGCAGAGTGCAGGAAACAGTTTATGCGTGGCTGATAAATGAGGCCCCTGGTGTTTTGGCTTCATGCAGCCATCCTCTAGTGTCCCTGGGTTGTCCCTGCAAGTCTAAATACTCACTGTAACATTAAGATGAGCCACTAGGCTGCCTGTCTGCAACACCAACACCACCGTATGAGGTAAACTGAACACTTTAAAAACCAGAGAACACTACTCCCCATCCAGGAGCGCTACACGGCAACTAATCTCAGCATCCTGCTCCTGCAACACCCTGCAATTGTGAGCTGAACTGTCACCACCTTTTTACCACTTCACCTCTCCCAACTTGCTTAACGACCCGACAAGTTAGAGGAGAAAGCGAGCCAGTTTCAGAGCACTTAAGGTCCTAAAATATGTAGGCATGTACTGTCATAAGGGGTCGAGAAAAGGTCCGGTCTGACAGAAATACAAGCTGAACATTAGAATACAGACTAACCACACACATTTTGTTTGCTGGGAAACAAGACCCACATGAGTGATGGATGAGCTGGTCCTGGCAGGCCCTCGAACAACATCACATACAAGGTAGTACAGAAGATGCCTCTAAGGTGATGGAGAGTAGGAAGTGGGACACAGTTGATATGTCAAAACATTCTGGCACCTGAAAGAAAGTGCAGCAAAAATCTAAAAGTAATGAGTGAGAGTGTGCACCTCATCGATGTCCGTTTTCCTCTGACATGCCATCCGTACACATACACACACACACACACATCAAAAACAGAGGGAGGAGGGTGGAGAGAGGGGAGGAGAGGAGGGACAATATGCTAGAAAACATTTGGATGGAATAGAAACAATGAGCAGGTTTCAAGTGGCAAGAGGTCAGTTCTTTTAGGGGTGGTGGTTCTCAAACATCTCTCTTCAGTTGATGTCCAATCCCAGCACCCTCAGCTCCAGTTAAAACCCTCCCACTTCCTGTGGTTGGTGGTTCATCGGCAGTAGGATTGTGGAGGCATTTCCAGCACATCTCACCAGCTGTGTCCCTGGCAGCCATGACACTGTAAAAGCCTTCATCCTCCTCCCCCAGCGACATCGCTCTTCGCATGCTCCAGCCTTGATTCAACCCCAAGGTTCACTCCTCATTAGAAGCACTTTCCTCTGGCGAGAAAATGGCAGCCACGCCCACCAATGAAGAATTATGGGAGGCTGAAATGATAATGACAGTGTGTAGGAGGACGAGGGCCAGCAGGCAGATCTTCAGTCGCCCGCTGCAAAGTCTTGGGGTGGCAGCGGAGGTGACCGAGGCCCCCTCGGGCTGGCAGGAAGAAGCAGTTCTTTTTAGTGTGCCGGCTGAAGGGTTGTCCATTTTGGAGTCCCATCGGACGTCGCAGCACTCTGCCTCACTGTCTGATGGATGATCTCCCAAGAGCCCTGGGAAAGAGAATATACTGGATGAAAATGCTGACTTTTCCCTGCTGTGTATTTGTATTTATAACATGGGTCACTGGCAATTTGGTGTTCTCACAGCAGATATCGCTAAAATTATATTCGCTCTGTGTTGCTGTTATTAACCACTCTATTCTTTCATTATCTTCAAATACAGTTTTCATTTTAATTCCATAAAAGCATCTCAGCCTTCAGATGATGTGTCATTTCCAAAAAAAAAAGGCTAATACATTAATTCTTTAAAGCTGCACAATGTAACATCTGACAACACATTCTTCCTCTTATGATGAAATCATGAGAAATAAAACAAACTCAGATGTTTTCTGCTATAGCCTCTCTCAGTCTGATATGACCAACAGCCTATGGACACTAAAGGGTGTAGTAAGTCATCTTATTATTGGCGTTTTGAGTCATCTTATGTTTGTATGGAAGGCCACAACTACCACAATCAAAATTATAATAATAAATGACTCAATAAATACATTAATATGGCATTAAATTCAGCAAAATAATTATAAAAAATAAAAGGCAATCATTTTGTAAATTTGTTAAATACAGTGACATTTATGCTTTAACTTGCTTCTTTCTTTCTTTTTATTTATATTTACATACTCTAATATTTTTTCTCTGGATTTTCCCCTATTTACTTTTCCAAACTTTATTTATTTTCCTTTTTAAGCTAAACAAAGACAGAAGGGAAAAACAAAAATAACAAATATTTTCTGTCACATTTTATAAGTTACTGATGCCTACACTTATTTTTGTATCTGGTGCATTTACTTGTCTCTTTTTTTGTTTTTATTACGGCAGTTTCAGTCTTCCATACCTGAAACACCTCAGGCTAAAGTTTGACAAAGCTTATTTTTATTTTCCTCATCTTTAAATAAGTAGGAAGTTTTAAAAAATCCCTGGAAATGTTGGTCACATGTCTAACATGACACAAGCTAAAAGCAAACTAAAACATTTAAAAGCCTCTGTTAAAATGTAAAAGCTACTTCCTGATGATTGCGTCGGTGTCGTTTGATATAATGTTTTTATTCTCAATATTATTGTGTTGCTACACTCTGATTGGTGCTCAAAAGTATGTGATATCACCTTGTTCAACTGAAGAGCAACAACAAAAACAAACAGAAAAAAAAAATGTTGTGGAATAAAACATTTTGTATGTATCACTAGAGCCCAACCAATGCTAAAGTTTTAAGACTGATACTAAAAATTTTAGAGAGTTAAAAATTGTTAGATTAACATACCAGCTGACATTCTTCATTTATACATATGGCATATTAGTGATAATGAAAAGAGAAAATGACGGGGTCATTGTTTAACTTTCCAGCAATGTATTTTATAAACTTGCTAGTAATTTAACATGAAGACACTGCTTAACTCCATCTCTCTTCTGTTTCCCCTCACCCCCAACCAGTTGCAGCAGATGGCTGCCCCTCCCTGAGCCTGGTTCTGCTGGAGGTTTCTTCCTGTTAAAAGGGAGCTTTTCCTTCCCACTGTTGCCATGTCCTTGCTCGTAGGGGGTCGTCTGACTGTTGGGGTTTTCTGTCTAATTTGTAGGGTCTTTACCCTAATATATAAAGTACCTTGAGGCGACTGTTTTTGTGATTTGGCGCTATGTAAAAAAAATTGAATTGAATTGAATAAAGGTAATATCATTTCGCATCAATAAAACAATCAAATGGTCATTTGTCCAGAAGTGCCAACATTTTTTGCATACAGCTGTACATAGAAAGGCACGTCAAAATAATTACAAATCACTTAATTTTTGATCACTTTGCTCGTGCTTGCCAAAACATGACTCTCTGCATTAGAAACACAACCCTCCATGCAATGTTCTGTGATCTATTTTTGACCTTGATTTAGTTTAATTTGAGACTTCACAGGTTCACATCTTTGAGCCTGCTTCCTGTCAGAGCCTGCTTCCTGTGGTACTCTGCTGTGGTACAAAACAAACTCAGTGGGAGAGGCGGGGAAATAAAGTAATTAAAAATAATGATGGCTGATGGAAAGCAGCTCATACTGACTACAAAATGTTGTCTGTCTTGTCACCAAATCGCCTTGTGTCTCACTGAACAATGAGCACAGTGACACATTGGGCGCTGTGCTGAATGCAGATGAGCAATATGTTCAACAACTGGCAAAAAAACAAAAAAAATAATAATAATTGAGCTAAAATCAGATTTAATTTTCTATTCTGTGACCAAGATGTTGATTAATTAATGAGCAATAAGGCTGAGTCAACTCCTGCCTGGGCTGCTGTTGCTTTTGTGATTTAGAAAAGTCACCCATCAGTAAATAAGTACTCTGACATATTGACTCAGAGAGATCTTTCACTATCTCAATTCTAGGGATTTTTACCACTCCATCCATAATGCCAGACAATGTTCAGCTTAAAGACCAAAGACAGGGTGGTGATAAGAAAAAGCCGAGTTAAAAAAAAAATCCTTATCTGGCCTACAAGCTGAATCCCATCTGCCTCCCTCTTTACACTGACTCATAACACAGCTTATTAGTCCCTCTGGATGGATAAAGAGGAGATTTTTAAAAAGGGAGGAGAAAAGCAGGAAATAAAGACACATACACACACAAAAAGACAGATTAACAGAAGGAGAGCTGAATGAGCAAAGGAGAAAGAAGAGAAGGAGAAGGAGAAGGAGAAAATGTATAGGATCTACAACAAGATTAGGCTACGTTTAGAAAAATTTAAACTGCAGGTGCAGACATGTAAAATTATTTTTAAATCCTTGAAGTGTCATTTAAAGCACAACATCGGAGAGCTGAAAGCATCTGGAATCAGTTTAAGTGTATTTTTCTTAATGCGATCGTATATCAGTCAGTAGGCAGCACAGTTGTGCAGCGGTTAGCACAGTGGTTAAACTGTGAAAAGTGCGACACAAACAGGAAATGGAAAACGTTCACCTTGAAAGTAAAAGTTGCACCTTTTGTAACGTATTGGCTGCAGCAGCAAGGCACAACTTTCAAGTCGCACTTTTCTAAGTTTCTCTACCGCTCAGCGAGTAGTTGACAAGTGTTTGCAGACAAGTTGGTGTCTTCCATACAAACTACAGGCCACCGTTGCAATATGCTAGCAACCAAAGCAATCGCAAGGAGGTATTTGGTGCAGCATGCTCTTTGCAAATAATTTCACCCAGCATCTACCTGCAGCCTCCAGCAACCACTCACCAACCAGTCAGGTAATACACATTTTTCCCTAGCGACTGGAGGTTGCCAGGAGGGTCGCCAACCCGTCTCTAGACCTGTGTGACTGAGGACCTAACTGGTGATTCTAAATTGGCCGTAGGTGTGAATGTGAGTGTGAATGGTTGTCTGTCTCTCTGTGTTAGCCCTGCAATAGACTGGTGATCTGTCCAGGGTGCACCCCGCCTCCCACCCTATGGGAGCTGAGATAGGCCCCAGCTCCCCCGCAACCCTGAACTGGATAAGCAGAAGAAAATGGATGGATGGAACATATCAGCTGGTATTCCATGAGTGTGTTAGAGTTATATCAGAGTCCTTTAAGAAGCAAGTTAATCTAAAAACCTCTTGACAGTTATTTCAGGCTACATCAACGTTTTATCTAAATGAATGGAGAAAGTTTTATTTCAATGGTCACTGAACAATTCAATGGACACCTTTGTGTTTAAATTACCCCAAGCATTTTTTTTTTTAATTTCTGTGCATACTGGACACCATACATTCACCAGACACTTTATTAGGTACACCTTGCCAGTACCAAGTTGGAGCCCCTTTTGCCTTCAGATCCACCTTAATTCTTCGTGGCACAGATTCAACAAGGTGCTGGAAACATTCCTCAGAGATTTTGGTCCATATTGACATGATACATCACACAGTTGCTGCAGATTTGTCAGATGTACATCCATGATGTGAATCTCCCGTTTCAACACATCCTAAAGGAGATGGACTGAGATCTGGTGACTGTGGAGGTCATTTGAGTACAGTGAACTCACTGTCATGCTCAAGAAACCAATTTGAGATGATTTGACCTTTGTAATGGTGTGTTATCCTGCTGTAAGCAGCCATCAGAAGATGGGTACACTGTGGTTGTAAAGGGATGGACATGGTCAGCAACAATACTCAGGTAGGCTGTGGTGTTTAAACAATGCTCAGTTGGTACTAAGGAGCCCAAAGTGTGCTAAGAAAGTGTCCCACACACCATTACACCACCATCACCAGCCTGAACCATTGATAAAAGGTAGGATGGATCCATGCTTTTATGTTGTTTATGCCAAATTCTGACCCTACCGTATGTTGCATCAGAAATCAAGATTCAACAGACCAGAAAATGTTTTTCCAGTCTTCTGTTGTCCAATTTTGGTGAGCCAGTGTGAATTGTAGCCTCAGTTTCCTGTTCTTAGCTGACAGCAGTGGCACCTGGTGTGGTCTTCTGCTGCTGCGATGTGTTGTGTATTCAGAGATGCTCTTCTGCATACCTTGGTTGTAACGAGTGGTTATTTGACTTACTGTTGCCTTCCTGTCAGCTCGAAGCAGTCTGGCCATTGTCGTCTGACCTCTGACATCAACAAGGCATTTTCACCCAGAGAACTGCTGCTCATTGGATATTTTCTCTTTTTCAAACCATTCTCTGTGAACCCTAGAGATGGTTGTGTGGGAAAATCCCAGTAGATCAGCAGTTTCTGAAATAACTCAGACCAAATGGTCTGGCACCAACAACCATGCCACGTTCAAAGTCAGTCAAATCACCTTTCTTCTCCATTCTGATGCTCGGTTTGAACTTCAGCAGGTTGTCTTGACCATGTCTACATGCCTAAATGCACGGAGCTGCTGCCATGTGATTGGATGATTAGATATTTGTGTTAATGAGCAGTTGAACAGGTATACCTAATAAAGTGTCCAGTGAATGTAAATGCCAATACATAAATCTGTGTGATAGCCCAATATCAGCCGATAACTGGTATGTCGTTCAAGCTTTGTTTTTTTTTATTTATTTTTTACTTTGCAGGGTAAAAGTAATAGTAATAGATAGTAATAGATAGATACATAGATAGGTACTTGAAGTGTCTGTTGTAATGTAATGAGTGGCAGCAGCTACAATGTCAGTTTGACGGTTTGAAGCTGTTAAGATGCCAGTGACAGTTCAGGTGTCTGCATGTTCAAGAGCCAAAGCTGTCAAGCGAAACAGTCAAAATTAGCTTAAGTTTTAGTTGGTGTGCTGAGGCTGAAACCAGTGAAAGTGTGTGTGTGCCCTGCAAACAGATGAAGTGTCAGTAAGTTCAAGAAGCAGAAAACGAGAACAGGCAAAGCGACAGGAGGAAATAAACTGTGACAAGAAAAGTGCAGGGACTTGGACAAGAGCAATGTTGGAGGTGGATACCTGTAAAGAAAGTGTCATGGTAGCAGAAGAAGAAATGCAAAGTGATGATGTACGGATAGACGACAAGAGGGAACAGAAGGGAAGAAGGTAGTGAGGGGAGATGCTGGTGAACTGTCTGATCTCCCGTAGTGACCAGCTGGTGAGATCCAGCAGACAGATAAATGACCCCCTGTCACTATTACAAAACTCCGTCTCCCCCTTCTGCTCCATCTCTCCATCCTCCCTTCTCTCCTCTACAACCCTCCACCCCTCCCTTATTTAGACAGGTCATCCATCAACAAGCACACTCCACCGACCACCTTTCCACACCAACACTTTTGCCCATTACTTGTTAGTAAACCATATGCAGACACACTGCACCGAGCACGTGTATCCTCACACTCTCATCCTGTCAAGTTTCCAGATCCTTCTCCGCTCTCTTTCCCAGCCTTCTCTCCTTCACTCTCCTTTCACCTTTCATCACTATCTATCCTTCTTTTCTTTCCTCCCCTCCCACCATCCGCTCTCCATCTTCCGCGTCCTCGTCACCTTACCCGTCTGAGCTTAATAAATGTCAAGGTGTGGCAAGACAGATAAATCAGAGTACAGCAAGGAAAGGTGATGTTACTTTAACAAGATGCATTAATATAACCAACACCTATAACTCTATTTAAAAAAAAACTGCATTTCTATTAGGATGTTCTCAAAGTTGGTCGTTTGAAATATATAATTTTGAAAATTACTTACTACATTAATATAAATTAGATCTTACTCATTCATGTAACGACCTCTCCTGTTCACTCTCTCTCTCTCTCACATACACATAAATATAAATAAAAATACACCAATCAGGCAACACAGATCCAGTCACCCTTTCCATCTCATTACTTTGTGATGATGTCAAATGATGTGACATCCACGGAGGTGTGAAGATGCAGACACTCAGGTGAACCCATGCACACTGAGGTGTCACTACACTGCATGAACACATCTTATCTAAGCACAGAAAACTTTATCACACTACTAAACAATAGTCGTGATTGCGTGAGTTTACGTGTTGGTGCTACATACAAACTTATGCAATCATTCAACGGTCCACAGAGGGCTGATAATACATTATGAAGGAAAACACCAAATTCCCGCGGGCTGTTGGTCCAGGATACACGGAGATAACACTCACCGAACAGACACTCAACCAGTCTCCAAACGATAGTTTACTCGGAGGAATTCTCCACGGGATACGAAGAACCGAGGCCCTTCTTCTCCTCCGCTGTTGACAACAACGTTATTCCAGCGCTGTTACTAATGTTTCGGCGATTTAGCGACGGTTTCTTTGTTGTAGTAAACATGAGCTCGGCACATCAAGGTAGCCAGGGAGCTGATGCTAAGAATCCATTTACTCCACAGAGCGAGCGCTGATTGGTCACTTCCGCCACAACGCAGCATTATGCTCTGATGCGATTGGTTCGGGCTCTTATGGTGCGTTCATAGCTGCTTGTGAATCGTATATCCCAAGGTGGCAATTCCTTAAAGGATACAAAATAATGGCAAAACACCACAACTGCTATTACTGTGGATCATACACCTGTCACTGTTCCACTGCTTTTACCACAATTACACTTACAATTACAATTTAAATCAGTTCCGAAGTGTCTGTTGAAGCATGTAAATTGACACTCCACTGCTTGCACCTAAACTTCAGCTTCTTTGACAGCTATTTCAGCTCCTTTCAGTACGTATACAGACTGTTCAGCGTTTAGTAAAATGAAAATTTTGTTAACTGCAAATGTTTAGTTGTTGGCACATGTCTAACCTACCTTTCTTCACTTTCACATTGTATGTTTTGCTGATATCTTGGCAAAGAAAGTCTTTAAAGTTAAAAAGAGAACAATTATTTAGACAGTCTGAAGTCGGAAGCTTTACATGGACCTACCTCAATGCTTGAAATATTAGTCACTTTTAATATGAGCATACAACATTGTAGTATATATAGAGTATATCAGACATAAAATAAGAAAAAAGCATTATAGTTTCCCCTCTAAAATCTCAATAGCGCACTTTCTCTGTAATTAAAGTTTGCATTCTATAAATAACCTTGAAATTAAGTTTTCTGTTTTGTATGTAGCAAAATAATCCCTAAAATTCCGACAGTTCCTGAAGGTACCACTCCCCCATGCTTTATCTGTTTTCTTATGTACATCTTAAACTGTGGTTTCCATTTGAATGCTTATTACTAAACAAATAAACGGGCTGTTAAGTGGAAGTCAATTAAGATATTTAACCGCAAGAATAAATGAAGTGGTCTGCTGTGGTATCTGCAAGTCAGGCTTTTTCGTCTAAGTAAATCAGTGGAGGGCTGATTGATTTGCATCCAGTCGTAAAAAGGGGCCATGTGCGCTTGTGCCAGTTGTGCTGAACAACCCAAATAGAACTACGCTACAGAATCAATACTAACTAATGTCTTGTGGCCATTTTTTTTTATTACAGCCACCATGTGTGTGAAGATGGATGAGTTCAATAACCGTTTACACAAATTTATAGCTATTTTCTGCTGTAGGTATTACACATGCATTACATGGAAGTAAACAGATCATTTTTTTTTGCCAAATAATCGAGCATTGAAACTATCAAGATATGTGCGACGTGGAAACTACCTGCGTATGATGGATACAAGAAACTGTGTGTTTAAATGACTGTTATTATAAACATTTTATGACATGAAAACAGAAATAAGAGGATTCAACTGTGCGCAGGTCATTTCTGTCAGAAGAAATTTGGCTCCCCCTGGCGGTGCTGTTAGGTAAATACAAACAGTTCACGGCCTATTCCCCAGTGCCTTTATGATTCTGTTTCTGTAAAAGGTTATATACTCAACGGACACTTTATTAGGTACACCTTGCTAGTACCAAGTTGGACCCCCTTTTGTCTTCAGAACTGCCTTAATTCTTCGTGGCATAAAGGTGCTGGAAACATTGCTCAGATTTTGGTCCATATTGACGTGATAGCATCACACAGTTGCTGCAGATTTGTCGGCTGCACATCCATCTCCTGTTCCAGCACATCCCATAGGTGCTCTATTGGACTGTTGACTGTGGAGGCCATTTGAGTACAGTGAACTCATTGTCATGTCCAAGAAAGCAGCTTTGTGACGTGGTGCGTTATCCTGCAGTCATCAGAAGATGGGTACACTGTGGTCATAAAGGGGTGGATATAGTGAGCAACAATACTTAGATAAGCTGTGGTGTTTAA
Source organism: Paratilapia polleni (assembly GCA_015106735.1). Taxonomy (NCBI): domain Eukaryota; kingdom Metazoa; phylum Chordata; class Actinopteri; order Cichliformes; family Cichlidae; genus Paratilapia; species Paratilapia polleni. Next base: position 32,125 of record VUQI01031982.1, on the reverse strand, counting down.
ACAATGCTCATTTGGTACTAAGGGGCCCAAAGTGTGCCAAGAAAATGTTCCCCACACATTACACCACCACCAGTAGCTGGAACTGTTAATACAAGGCAGGATGGATCCATGCGTTCATGCTGTTTGTGCCAAATTCTGACCCTGTCTGGCACCAAAAACCATGTCACGTTCAAAGTCACTTTTCTTCCCCATTCTGATGCTCAGTTTGAGCATTGTCTTCAGCAGGTGGTTTGGCCTGCATGCCTAAATGTGTTGAGTTGCTGCCATGTGATTGGCTGATTAGATATTAGCATTTTTGATGAATATTTCTCGACATGTCCACTGAAAGAACCCAATAACTATGTGCAATGTATAAGCCAAAGTAATGTTTTTCACCTTGTATTATGCAAACATTCACACAAGAATGTGGAAACCTTTTAAGCTGATATTTTTGCAACAGTGCATATATACTAATCAGCCACAACATTAAAACCACCTGCCTAATATGGTGTAGTGTCCCTTTGAGCAGCCAGAACAGTTCTGGCCCATTACAATGTGGACCTCTGGGGGCATCTGTTGTTTCAGGATAATAACACAAAAATCCACATGAATGCCAGGACTGACTGTTATTCACTCCACCTGTCAGTTGTGAGGTTGTGGCGTTGGTCTATATCAATAAACAAATGAAAAAAGAAAGGAAAAAAAAAAGGAGATACAAATTTAGTTGCAAATGGATCTTTATTTACTTTTGCATTAAAAAAAAACAGAACAAAAAACAAAAACACTTTAATGACTGAGCTGGCAAAGAACAATCTTCAGGGTTTCAACAAACCCAACTTGAGGCTGCATCCTGACCAAGCATATGGGCTAAGGACAATACAACCTCTGAAATGAGAGGTAACAAAAGTAAGTGTTTGCACTGTTTGTCCAGTTATCTATCACATTTTGGTAATTTGACCACGGCTATTACTGCAACAGAGCTCAAGAAATACAGCCGTTAGTGTTTTACAGCAAAAAACATGGATGTTAAAATTAGTATTTTTTATACAAACAGAAATGGGATGGGTTCACAAGATATCAGTGGAGACTGAAAATCAATAACTATTACAAGTTACAACACCTCAGTTTGCCTCTGAAATGATACTGCAGCACAGGGCGAAATGAGAGTGCTCAGGAACAATACAATGTTCTGTAACTGGTGAAATATAATACTTTGGAGAGAAGCAAAATACTCCGTTAAAGATGACATAATTGTGTATTCAAGGGAAATTTTGATGAAGTGCTTAAATACAACTTAGAAAAAAAAAGTGTGGACCAAATTTTGACAAAAAGGATATGTGAACTTCCTAAAGGGGTAACTTTAGTTTTTTACCAATAAACCTCTTCTGTAACAGATTTGTAACCATCCGACAGCAATGGTACCATCACAGAAAGATGATTCCAGTTTCTGAACTCTCACAGTAAATTACCTGTTTTTAATATTCTGAGAAAATTGCGAGGAAAACTAAACACAGCCTAAGAGACAAGTAAGAAACAATGTAAACAGCTCAAACGACAGAAACATCCAAACTTTGCAAACTGGAACACTTTCATCAACAACAAACCAATACTGTGGCTCATATGCTTACATTTTCTGTTGGCTGTGCAGCTTTTGTAAGCACGTTTGCGTGACAGCTAACAGCAACATACAAATGAGAACAATCAGTCAAGCAACATCTATATTCATGTCAACAGTCCATGTCAAAGCCAGGTTCAATTGCACAAAAATGAAAACAATCATTTGCCAATGCAAACTACAGCATCATCAGAAATGGGCCTAAGGGAAAAAAATAAAGAAGAACAACATTTGATATGCATACACAGTATCTATATTATATACAAACATGTGGACATCCTTCACAACTACTGAAAACTCTAAACTGTACAATATATCTGCTCTAGGAACAGTTGCGCAAAATACCATTTTGATATACAGTAATACTTTTTTCTTTTACAATGTACAAGTTTAATCTGTCCACACAATAAAATGCAAAGCACAGGCCTAAAAGGCTACAAAAGTGCAAGATATCGGGTCAGTTGGAAGCCACTGGAAGCAAGTACTGGCATGAGAGTGGGAATGAAAGCTCCCAGTATCATAAAGGTGCTTTTCCACACTCCAAACCAGACTTGCAGGATTAATAGTTAGTGGAGGGAGATCTGGAGTAGATATTATCTATTATACATGCAGGCACACATGACTGCAGATGCACAGACACACAGATCATGTAACTTGCTCAACACGCACACACACACAGAAAGACACACTCACATACAAACAGGCTATGGGATGATAAAACTCCATCACTCTGCTCCCACAGTGTCACATTATATTCAAGTAGCAACGCCAATAGAAGATACTTTGTACCTTTTGGATCGTTGCCTGCTTCACATCTAAAACAAAAGAACACGCTGGTCTCGTGTTTTTTTTTTTTTAAACCAAGATCGTTAGGTCCTAAGCAGTGACAGGAGGCAGAAGCTGGCCTTGGAAACTATCGAATTTCAGTTTTTAGGAAATGGTGCACTAGTAAGACTGCCTGATAATTAAACTCAATTTTAGAGAAAGTGATCCCAAATCACACCTAAATTTAATGTGTCTACCTTTGCTTGTGATTCACATCCCCAACAAGTTTCATAAAATTCAGGCTGGTTGTTGCGAAAAATGAAGAGACAAACAAGCGACACTGAAACAACGAAGGCCAACTTCAGCAAAACCACATCACCACCAGGTACTGAGTTATAAGGGAATAAAACACTGCTTTTCAACATAGTCTTCATCAACACTGGCTAGTGTCACAGGCATGTGCTCAAGTGACAATCACCATCACAAACTCACCACTGTGTTTCATTGTATTTGGCCAGTGTGTGCACGGCTGTGTGCGAGCTTCAGGCCCTCTAAGGGCCATCAGAGGAGAATGCTTGAAGCCACGCTCCCTGTAGTGCAACGATGTGTGGCTCAGGGGATGTTTTTGTCTCAAATGCACCTTCCTTCGGACATCCTACCTCAGCTGCTAGTCTGCCAATCGTACCAGAGGTCTCACAGCACTGAGGCAAGTGCAGGCAAAACGTGCCAAGCAGAGAGATTTTTGGATTATTCAAAGCGACCTACATTTAGCTTTCATCTGTCCTGTCAAATTCAGCTGCCTCCAAGCATTCTCCTCCCACTGCATCTTTACGAGAGTGAAAAACTGTTGTTCTATTCTTCATTTGAAGAGAAGGATGCCAACTAAATCCTTTCTGTTAAGGTCAGTGAACTCTGCTTAAACTCCTATGGCTGACAGCTTTCAAAGATGCCAAACTGTTTCTGTGTCTTTCCTGTCAGTGCCTCCTCACTCTTTCCAGCCACATGGCCTCCTCTATGAACTGTACTCTACATACGTTTCAGCAATCTAACAAAGGGAAGTGGTGGGGATGATGCTGATATAGTACCAGAGGGCTGTTCATCCTTTCTTTTTCTTCAGCTTTTTTTCCCATTTGTTGTTTTCTGGTCCACATGAGTGTCTTCGGGTTTCCTTTAATCTTAATTTTGACGTTTCATAGCCACGGTTTCCAGAAAAAGGTAATCTTTCTCAGTCACTTGCTAACTGTCTTCCTGTTTAAACAGAGCAGAGACATTCCCAGTGGGCTAACAGCCAAGTAGATAGACCACCACCTCATAGGTGCACATCATGATGGCAGTGTTGGGAATCTGTCTGACAAGGTGAGTGGTCAGGCCACGGTACAGTGCCCGGTATCCCTCTTCCTTGGGTACTGTCAGCAGAGTGTGGAAGAAGGAGCGGTACTTGCTGCCTTCCTCTCGTAGTCGTGTGCGGATCACTTCTGCAATTCGAGAGTAGAGAAAGAAACTTGGGTTACTTACTCTACTGGACACTAGCTGTTCTTGTCAGACTTTGCCTATGAGTGCTGTGTAATCTCCCGAGTGCTACATTCATGAGACACTCAAGTCAAATTGCTGCAAATGATCAATTTTTGGCATGCCCACAACCCCTCACTATGATAGATACAGATTTTATCCAGGTCCCAGGATGACTTTAGACAATCTAAACAGGAATTCAGCTCAATTCGTCTGCGGGCTGTAGATGTAGGTGGAGAATCATAGCAGTATATTTAACACAAGTGGACCACGATTTCTTTTCTAGTAACAAGTGGTGAGTCACCGTCTTACTCAAAATGCAACATGTTTTAATGCCGCATTGCATTCTAGTTTATTCAGCACATTTACAGCTGAAAAACTCCATACTCATCTTTTTTTTTTGGTTTTTGTATTTACATCCTTATTTGGTTTGGTCAGTTACTGTAGTAACACCACAGTAAATGCCTCTAGCCTCTGATGTGGGGACATAAAAACCAAAATAAGTGAAAATATTTTCAGATCTTTATATAGTCGACGTTATCCACATTTATGAGTATTTTCTTCTTTCATATGTATCATGTGTCCTTCAAGATTATCTATAAACATTTTCAAGTTAAGCCAGCATACTAATCATTTTCTAATTTAATACTTTTTCACTTGTCCTTTAAAAAAATATTTAATGCTAGCAGTATTCCAACTATTGTCAACAAATGGCATGAAAAACCAAAACCAGCATTTAAGTTTTCCGACTAACAGCAGTCTAAGTTTTTTCTAAGTATAAAAAGCCTAATATGCATTTCTACACTTCGCCATAGAGCTCCACGATTTTCTGCAACTGTTACAAAATATAAACATTGCACTCAGCATTGGCTTACAGTTTATTTTGAATCAGTCCCTCCTGCTATATATAACCAACCAGTGTTTATTAGTCCACGACTGAAAATAGTTCCCAGTGAACACATCTTTCATTCTGTTTGAGTAATGTTGTAACAGTATGTCCAGCTGTTGGAACCAAAATAAGAAGCCTGTTTTAAATAAACAGACAACTAAATAGATATATAAAAGTAATTCATGTAGTGAGTGTAATAAGTTGAGGCTTTAGTCCTCATCTTTTTGGTTAGCTGTACTTGTCATTATTTATGATTATTCATCTATATATTTATTATTTACATGTCTGCTTGGGGTGTAAATGTTGAACATTAATGAACTAAACTAAAAGTCGACAATTGTTGCCTGTTTTTAAAGATTACTTGTTCATTGGGAATAAATAAGCTTAGGGCTGACTGAGGAAGTGTACAATAAAACCATTAAATATTATGACCCTTATCCATCCACCAAAACAGATCAAGGTGAGTGAGAGAGAGAGAAGGTTACCATGAGGATAGGCGATGGAGGTGGCACAGGTCTTGGAGGTGGCTGCTGCAAGCATCATGCCCACAAAGTCTGAGGCGTCTTTGACAGACTCGTCCTCGTCTTCCATGCTGGCCTGAGCCTTGTACTCCAACAGTTTTCGTTTGATAGTCTCATAGATGACAAAATGGATAACAGTCTCAGAGATGCCAGCGTATGACGCTGACATACCTCTGTAGAAACCTCGTAAACCGTCCATCTGGTACACCCGCCGTATGCACTCAAAAGCACTCATACGCCGTTCGCCCCGGTTTCTGCCATCAGAGAGAGACTTAATTAAAATCCAACAACAACCTATATAATATTTTATTGTCATTAGTTTAACAAAAGCTTTACAACACATTTTACAGTTGTTTCTAGACTTATCAGAAAATGGTTTGAGGTTCCTCACCTGGAGTCCAGCTGCAGACGGGTTTTAATCAGCCAGATGGGATTGGTGGCTGTGATGGCGGTGAACCCTGGGAAATTCAGAGGAGGACAGAGGTTAAGACGGATGCAGGGACACTTGGAACAACACATTAAAATCAACTATACTAAATATGCTACACAGTACAAATACAGTGAGAAAGCACTTCAGGAAACAGGATCAACTGGCTGAGGTGTTTAATTTAATCTTAATGCAAGTCCTACATGAAGGATATAGATAATTCAGACAATAGGTATGACAATTAAATCTGAATTAAAGAAAAAAAAATTTGAGTTACAGATAAAAAAAAAAAAAAAAAAAAAAAAAAACTCTTCTGC
>VUQI01031982.1:3347-15781 GCA_015106735.1 Paratilapia polleni | reverse complement strand
AAAAACAGGAACAATTCTTTGTGGATAACGTACACAGGTTTCGGAGCAGGAGAAAGCACCAAAAACAACCAAACAGCTACAAGGTCAGCATGAGGTTTAAATGATCGATTTTATCTACAGATGCCAAAGAGAAAATCCCCGAAGCCAAAATATTTATCTTTTTGTCTTGGCTGGAGATTAAGCTGCTCTCTAAAAAACAAACAAGCATTACACTAAAAAACAAACAAACAAAAAAAAAGAAAAAAAACACCAGCAATCCCCCCAAAAAACTCGATCCCCAGGAAAGGCCAAGCGTTCCTACAAACTGACTTCACATCAGCTTCACATCAGTTCGCTGCAAACTCAAATGGGTTTTGCAAAGGAGGAATACACTGTATGTACATACAGGGTACATACTGTAGGGACTGTGCAACAAGCTAAATCTATTATCAGTGTTTTTGTGTCTTTTCACAATTTTAACTTTGTTATTGTGGTCACGCAACTTTCCGATTAAGTGTCAGATTGAGAAAAATAACTGCAACTAAAATTTTACTTGGTAGTGGCAAAAAACCCATTAGATTATAAAGTTACAGTATGATTACAGTGCATGTCATGCACACAAACATTTTGATTATAAGCAGCCAAGGACAAAATAATACTTAAACCACAATAAGATAACCCTGAAGCCATAACACAATACTAAATAATCCCACATTATATCAATACTGGAAGGCAATTTAATTTACACACCCAGCTGTATTCATCTGTTAGTCAGAAGTGTTAATATGGTTAGGTTTTGTTGAGTGTCACTAATAAATAGGCTTTTTCTTACTTGAGACAGTGTAGAGGCCCCGGTGGAGAAACACGGGCAACACTGGCTCCGTTCACGGTGCTGAGCTGGACCTCAGAGACGTACAGAGTGATGGAAGAGGACTGCAGTCTGGTCTTCACTACTTCCAGAGGACAAGTTAAAATAGCACCCACTGTACCACCACATCTAAACAGGAAGCCGTGAAAGTGTTGAGGAGAAAGAAGAAAGAGAAGAGAACAGAAAGCATGATTAGGAAACGTCTGCTGTGGTGCCACATTTATACGTCTAAGTGTGGTTGTAAAAAAAATTCAGCAAAACTATGTTATACTGACATGGGATGAGTCACTTAGCACACTGATCAGAGTAACACAATCTGTGGTTCAGTTTAGCTCCCAAGTTATCTAGGAGCACAGACACATCCACACACAGTGACCTGGTGTTATGATATGCAAGACACTGACATATGAAAACTAACAGCTGGTTTCATGATTCAGTTCAGAAGAAACCGACCGCAGACTTACCACCTGAGAAGGTGAGAATAAGCAGTCATCAAAATTAGACCACTGTTTAGCTCACTTGATGAACTCATATACACCAACAAACCGAGCAAGTTGATCACATCAACCCCCATCCACTTTAAATCATAATGCATCATGGTCAGTAAATATAACTGCATCATGACAGGGTTTTTCCTGCACATAAGAATTTTTGGCACCCACCAGAGTGTTTTTGGCCTTTCCCCAAAGGGAAAATCAACAGGAGCGTCAAAAATATTTTTAAACAGTACTTTCTTTAAAAGTGGGGTTTAATTTACTGAAATTTAAAATACATTTTTGTTTATCAAATGGCCTTAAAATAGCAGGAGACTTCTGTTTAAGCAAATAACAGACTTTTTTACTTTAACCATATGAGGACAAATCATGTTTACTTGCATAATCACCACCCAGAGGCCTGTTCTGACCCAGAAAAAACCCTGTATGATATACATTAATACATTATTTTGATCATCTTTAAGCCATCAGATGTCATTTCTGTTGATCCCCCTCTGCATTCACCAAAGGCTCAGTGCTTTCTACAATACATGGGTAGACAAAGCTTCAAAACCAAACTGCCACACAGCTTAAAAGTGCTTCCTGATGATCACAGTGACAAGCCATGTAAATTCTCTATAAGTTGAAAATAGGGTATAGGTGCCATTGCAGTATGGTAGTATATGTTGACATCCTGGCAATGGATTCCTCTTGCTGCAGTCTCTTTAGAGCAACACCAGCTATATTTACCTTTCAAAAGACCGACCCACATTCATGCTCAGAGGCAGTGGTGACCCTTGGCCTACTTTCTCTGCAATGCTGGCTGTTATATGTGTGCGTCTCTAATGTGTGGCTGTGGGAGGCAGCACTAGGCTGAGGCCTCCAACTTGTGTTTTTGGGAAACGCAAATTAGATACTGGTGTCTTGCATAGTTCTCAGACTTAAAACTGATAGGAGAGATAAAAGAAGAAGTGCTGTCGTGTGATGGGATTACCCGTTTTGAATGTCATGGGGTTTGGTGCAGAGATGAAAAAAGGATTTAACCGATCCACTCAAACTAAAGACAATGGATAAAATAACATGCTGGGCCAGTACACTGTTAAACTTCACCTCTGTTCACGTTTTCCTTGATGAACAGGCTGTTAGGCCTCTTTACAGAATTGTGAATGAGAAGCATTGCTTTACTTTTTTTTGAGCTTCAACTTTAAGCTCTGCAGTTTATAATTCAGCTGCTCTGCTGCTTTTTGTACTGCATGTTCAAAAGCAGCAGAGCAGTTGAATTTCACGAGCATTGTTTTCCCCTTAAAACGAACTTCCACCTACAGTTCAGTAACTCAGTTACGCAATACAACAAACTTTCAGATAATTTGGGTATCTTTAAAAGTCTTTTTCTTTTTTTTTAATTAAATGTCTGTAGGATAATGGTCTACTGCTATATCTGGGCCTGATATAAAAAGTTGTGGATTTTACCAAAACAGCTGTAAAACTCAGTATGCCATCAACTGCAATTTAAATATTAAATTAAATAGGAATACAATAAAGAAATTTATAACACTGTTGACTCCACAAACACCGACGTGATGCATCTACTTCTTTAATACTACAAAATATTACCAGAAAATGTGTGGCAATGCTGTGTTTGCAGAGGCATTTTGTCAAGTCATCCGGAGAGAGCGATAAGGAGCCCGGAAATGAATTCAACATCAGAATAAAGGCGCACACATGTGTAAAAACAGCCGGTATTTGCAGGAATAAGATATAAGACGAACTGCTCTCTGTGCTATCTGAGAACTCACGAATAAGCTCGAACGCGCACTCTGTCACATTCATATGAATGCTTCCATTTATCACTGGATGTATTTTAAAGGTTAACCGGAAGTTCAGTTTGAACTGTTTTGACAGTCGCGTGCGCACAGCTGCCAAGGTTGTGGGGCATGCGCGAGCTGCCTAAAAAGGCCCCTTTACCCAATTAGCTGGATAAACTAGACGACAAGTCATATTTCAAATTACATATTTCAAAACAGACACAGTGTGTAAAGGAAACTGGCGGTTTATCTTACCCTCCAGCGAACAAATGAACCAGTGTGTCCCTTTGGCTCATTCTTTAGCACACCCTGCCAAGCAGCGCCTCGGGCTGCGGCAGAGGCTCAAACACGGGTTTTTTTCCCGTCCTTTCCCGATGCTCTCTGCCTCTGAGAGGATGCGCACGTCCACAGACAAACGATGTCGATGACTAACCAGCGGTAGGGCGAGTCTCCGGTGATTCAGACTGCAGCGGGCCGACAAACCCCCTCTCTGTCTCCCTCAGCTTGCTCAGGTTCCCCTCTGACACAGATATCTTCTATCTTCGACGAAAACAACGGAGAGGTGCCGGCTCACCAGGCTAGCTGCTGGCAGTAAAATATCTCGGGTCTAACAAATGGTTTTATAGCACATCCGCGGACTCGTCTCATCTCCTTTCATCGCTGCAGCAAGAGGGAAGGAGGCAGAGCTCATAGTATGTACTGTACAACCATAGGCTGGAAACTTACGCTGCTATTGGTCAGCCTGCCTAATACGTCACGTTGTCTCCGCCTTGATCATGCACTGTTCACATGCTCAACACTGACTGAATCAGTACTGCGTTTTGCTGAAGTGCAGCCATGTAAATGATAAGAATCCGTTTTTGTTTTGTAACATTTAAAATGGAAAGTTTAGGTATGTTAGTTTCTGGATTTTTCCATGATGGGAGAAGTGTAATGCTAAACATTTCCAACCAGGTGATGCATATACATTTAATTTATGCAGATTATCCAATATGGATATGAACACACACTGAATCATTCCCTTACTTGAAAGTGTCAGTGTCTGTTTCAAATGAAGGGTGATAAAATATGAAGTGTTGCTGCAGCAAACAACCTCGGTGGTCTTCCTTTTAAGAAAATCAGGAAACTAGAAAAAAATAGGTGAAAGTCTCTAAACATAATGCTTGTTTTAGACAGAAAGCATGTTGGCTGACAGATATGTGGATGAGTGTTGTTATTTTTCTACCACAACTCTGACAGAGTTCAGTCTTCCTTTTTTGAGGGGTTAAATACTTGCAGAATGGAAAACTTGCAAGAATTACATCCAGCGACTGGCTGGTTCAGTCACAGTCATAATACAGGCTACCGAGCAGCTAACAGTCCACCTGTAACATGCAGACATTTTGTGATTTATTTAAGTGCACTTTGATAGCAGCAGGAATGCCCTCTGCCATTCAGACACTCTCAACCAAAACCGCATTATGTTGAAAGCTGGTCAACTGACCTCACTGGGGATTGCAAGTTGGTGATTTGATAATGAAGTTAGCCACATAGTTTTGTAATTGGATGTACAGTGTGACAAGTTGGAGTCATGTGCTGTGCTCACACTGGTAACATTACAACCAATAATGACGCATTCTGCATTTAGAAAGTTATAGTTTAGGTCTCATGGGACAAAGGTCTCATTTAGACTGATTGAGGGTCTGATGAAAGGGTGTGTTTCTTATATTATTCAAGGTAAAATGAATAGGATGCCTTCAAGTTTATACATCAACAATACTATAGAATATATTGATGAAACTAGCTGTTTGTAAACACCAGCCCTTTTGCATTACATATGCATATGGCATCATGAAAGGTCTTTCTCTCATGACCTTTGCTAGTGAAACAATTGTTCATACACAGATTTATGTGCAATATTTGGCTGCATTTTTTTCAAATTATCATTCATCATTTACTTTAAAAGAGGAAAATGGCTTTATTTTAAAATATTGCACTTCAATTCAATTCAGAGGTAAATGCTACGAATGAGTGAAAGTTCTATCAGCAAGAGTTTTGTAGCACTACCTGGAGTGTTTTTTCAGTTACAGTGTTATCACATGCTGTGTAAAAATAAAAAAGTCTGACTGAAAGCATTTGCAGCAACAAATCAAAATCAATTTTTTAAGCATCTTAACACAGATGAGTTCATTTGATTTGTCTTAGTTGTATTACATACTAATATAATTAATGTAATGTGCACATTAAACATGCTATCAGGTCGATGTTTTGCTTTTTGCTGCAGGACTATCTGTATCTTTAAATCAATATATGAAGTACAAAGTACAAAACATCAAAAACACTCTAATGGACAGATAAAAACATTGCAGTCATGCTTTTTGAGTATGTAAGGAATAAGAGAATGAGAGCAAAACAACAGTTAAAAGTGAAAAAAAAATGCCCCCCAGTTAATCGACATAAACCTTGTAAGACAATGAAAATACAGGACTTTTTAAAAAAAGTCATCCCAAGCCCTGTCATTACTGCAGAAAGTGACAAGTCTTCAGAACGCTGCTTCATAATAAATGTCATTAAAATACTGTAAGGTGTCCAAGGGTCAGCAGAAATTTCACTGAATGGTCAAAAAACATAAAATGAACCCATTATCCCAGGACCACTGGGAGCTGAATATAGATTTGCACTGTGAGGAAAGCAGCACAGTCAAGTGACTTCTCATTAGGACAAGATTGTATTGGAAAATGAAAGAAACTGAATTACTACCTTGCAGTACTCACAAGGACTCCTGCAGTTTAAAGGATCACGAGAATGAAGTGCAACAACTGAATTATATTGTTATTGAAAGCAAAACGCTCTGAATAATGTTAGAATGTTATGCAACCTGTCTGTCTCTCCCTGGCTGACTGTCACACTTCATTTCTCTCCCTGATGACTGAGATAAATATACAGTAGAGTAGAGTAAAGTAGTGGGGAGTAGTAGTCCAATGCCCAAAACTTGAATTGTGTTCCATGTTTAAGTCAGATATACAGTAGCTGCACAGCTAAAGAAAATCTAGCATCTTTCTTTGCTAGATCTAACAGCTGAAGATAATAGGTCTCATGTGTACAAGTCAGGTCATTCTCAGGAAAGATGATAGGGAAAAAAGCCTGCAACAGCACAGAGGAGTCACTCACAAAGAAGTTAACCAGCGGGAAGTATAGTGTGCCAGTGTCCCAATTTGAATCTCTGCTGTGTCATCCAAAATGTTTCAGAGCATACATTTCCTTTGTGACAGCAGAAATTAATCATTAATCAAGTAACCATTGCAAAAGCTCAAGAACCAGCACACACATTATCTGAATTATACCAATAGCCTATATAGTGTATTTCAGAAATACTAATAAGTTACTTTAACTGTTACTTTCTCACAATTTAACATCATGGTTACCCAATTTATAAAGCTAATTACCTTGACATCCAAACTATGTTAAGCAAATGGGTTACGACCGCATTTGTGTGTCGGTCTGTGTTAAAGTCCACTGATGCATGCCTCATGACATCCCATAACACGCACAGAGGTAGCATCTCATGATCTGTGTTGAACTTTGACCAAATGGATGGGTGGGGTAATTAATGACAGAAAGGCTCTGAGGTGGGCGTACGTGTGAGCACCGCCGCTCTCAGTAGTGTTCAGAGATCACCACAACAGACCCCTTCTTTATCAGTGTTTGGGTTCAAAGGAAGAGGTAATGGTCGAGGGGATAAGGCACGGCGATATGACAAAAATAGAATCTGTTTAACTAAAGGTTAAAAATTACACATGGACACTTCTATTTCAGGTTGCACTGAGGAGATATTGTGAAATTGATGAAAATTTTAAAAATCTCCAGAGTATCGGCCTTGACATTTGCTGTAATGCAGAATTACATTAAGAATAGTAGTTTCTATATAACAAAACATATAAAGCACAAGAACGGGCTGATTAAAATAAAGCTACAGTACTGTGCAAAAAAATACATTTTATATCTTTAGGCACTTTGTTAATAGCAGCCTGTCATAAAACACATTATTTCTTCCCATTTGTCTGAGAACAAATTTCTGATCTTCATAGTTCAGTGTTAAGTGGCTTAACAAACAAAACTAAACAAAAACCCATTCCTCTGAAAATGGTCAGGTACAAGGGCCGGACTGAAAATGAGTGAAAAAGCAGCCCATGTCAAAAGAAAAGCTTTGAAAGACCTTCAGAAAGCCTGGAGAACTATTGCTCAAGAGCACTTTAAGAAATTACGAGAAAGTCTGGCTCCTTGGAAGCAAAATATAAAGAAATGAGGGGTGGCTCAAGAATTTTCCTGTAGTACAGTACATGAGTAATTTTAGCTGGTGTTAGTGAAATGTCTATTTTCATCTTGGACGAGTGTGAATTAGCAAATTCCCTGCTTTCCACGACAGCTGCAGCTAGGTCTGGACTGGGACAAAAAAAATCGGCCCTAGCATTTTTAGTCCAGGCGGCCCACCATGATCGGTCAAAACAGCGCAGATGGTGTTAAATCTGTGCACACGGGCTCATGACCAGTTGTTGCTGGTACTACTGTTGACGTTGCAGCCCTGACAGCTAACATGTCGGTTAATTTGACACATTTTGCTGCATCTATTTCTAGTGTCTTTTCCTCTCTTAGCTTTTCAGCTCCACCTTTTCGCTCATGTTTGTCCATCTTTATCAACCATTTCTTCCACACTACACTCGGTTCTACAAGGTGCATGAGCGCACAGGGAAGGTAGGGGAGGGGCCGGTTGCGTTAAGAGATTTGATTGGGCAATCCAGTGTCAGTAATGAAAATGAGCGAATCGGGTGCTGTCAGTGCTTGTAGGGCTGGTGCGCAGCCTGTATGATTATATCGACAAAGAAAAAGAAAAAAAATTATATTGACCCATCGGCCCACAAGTGCGTCGACCCACCGGGCAAATGCCCGTTATGGCAGATTACCAGTCCAGCCCTGGCTGCAGCCTATCTTCATCCAGATTGATTTAGGTATCAAGACTCAGCATCAAATCTGCACTAACCCTTTAAACTGTTATTATTATATATTTTGTCATTACACTCATGCCTAGGGTCCATAATTAATAGTAAACTTTTTAATTTTCCCCAAGGAAGTCTTCAAAACAAAACCTCTTTAGTAGCTTTAAATGTCCCTGGACCTCACGTTTGGAATAGCAGCGCCACCGCCGGTGGATCAGACAACAACGTGAGAGGTTTGACTAAATGCTACCACCTAACGATTTTATTTTTACATAACTTAATACAGATGTTTTCCCCGTGGAGATATGGAGAATAATAGCTGCTCTCTCACTGAAATCAAACAATTAATGATAGCTTAAAAAAATAGAAAATAAAAGAAAGACTTTAGTCAAAGTATATCCAAACAGGCATGATCTAATGTTTTCTTTGTATTGTCTGAACTGCAGTGCATTAAGGTCTGCTCGTAAACTGCTTTTGTAATTGGTGCATTTTACACAGAACAGGTTTTTTTTTAAATCCCTATTGCTTTAAGTTACTTTATGCTACTGAGTAACTTTGAGTCAATAAACAACAGTCCTATGTTTACTTACCCACTTTGACCAAATTGTCCATTCACTCCTACTTTGTCAGCCCCTTTGACAATAATTAACACGTGAAACATGTTTAGCCCTAAAACGTTACTAATGACGATAAAGGCACAATTGTGTCACGTGACCAGTCCACAGCTGAGGGATACCGAGGTAGGCTTGCCCGTTGCTAGTCAGTTAGCCTCGTTAGCTGACTCTGGCAATCCTGGCAGCCGTTTGTTTTCCGCGTTGGAAGAAAAAATCACCCAAGTAATTTATGGTACCAGCCATGGAGCGGAAACAGCGCATACGGTCGTCTTTCGTATCCCCTTCTATCGTCAGTTTCTTTTTAGATGTCAATGTCATAGTTTGTAGCTAGAGCTGTGCACTTAGCTCAGCTAGCTTGTGTCTGGCCAAGGCCAAGGCCAAGCGAGAAAAGGCAGGCCGTCGGGTGAGTACATTTACGCTACTGTCTGTTTGTTTTGTGTTTTGTTTTTTGCTTTGCTTTGTGTTGTTTTGTTTGTTTTCCAACCACATTGACGCGGCTTTCTATGTAAGTATCATATATCAGCTTGTTCGCTGACATCTGCTTATGTACTGTACACGATGTAGCATATTCAGATAAATCTAGTCTTCGTGGGCCGTTGCATGTTACTGTATTAGTTATGTACATGTACGGCATAATTAACGTCAGCTGATACATTTTAAGTAACTCAGTCGTGTACCAGAAATAGGAGACTTAGATTTACACTGAGTCGAGTCTTTGATGTGTAACATGTCGATAACAGTACTAAGCTGTCAGGGTTTAACGTTACATGAAAATACAGGATCATCAGTAGCTTGGTTTATGTAGCTTTAAGTACACGAATTTATTTGCACATCGTGTTTTTGTAATTCGTACTTAGTTGTTTTTTTTTTTTAAGAAAGTTGCTTAAGATTGCGTTGTTGACGGTGTCAGTGTGCAGGACATGTTGCAGGGACAGGTAGGGGGTAAACAGTCTGTTCCTGACAGGACCACCTGGACCCCACTCCCAGTTTCCTTAAGGTCTACCTGGAATACATACATTCACAGCAGTGTGCTGGACTCTGTATTTCCTTGTTAACACAGTTTGTTGAAGCCAAATCACCCTTACTAAGATGCTGCTTTTTTAGGGCTCCACCTCACTCCACTGTACAATGTATCAGGGCACATTTGGCACTTTCGGAAAACATTTTAAGGATTTAGTCCAGGGGTCATCAACTGGTACTATCAAACGAGTCATGTTGGAGCAATTTTCTGTACGGAGCTGGAAAACGCATTTGAGCTGTGTAATGAAAGTGACACAGCCCATTCACAATACTAATAGGTTTAAATCATTAAAATGTTTTACCACCTCTGGCTACTCTGTAGTATGCTATTTGTGATTATTTTGTACTTTAACATTGCATATTCATTACAATATTACTATGTTTTTGTTGCATTTATGAAGTTTTAGTACTGAAAAACAAAAAGGTTTTTACTTTTTAAAATTACTTTATTACCAACAAAACAGTGGAGGAAAAACATATCTATCTGCATATATAGGCCTACTTTGAATCAGACTAGCTATAAAGCTATGCTGGCCACTTTGAATCTTGCTTGTGATTGTGCAAATGGATCAAATTAAAAGTAGCCTACTTTGGTAATAAGTGAGCTAGCAGTGTTGGGCGGTGAAAGCAAACAATTTTGTACACACACTATTAAATCCATAGCTAGGGGGACTCAGGACTAGTTATTTATGTGTATGCATCCACCACTTTTGAGGTGCAGCAAAATTAAGAGGATAAGGATAAATAAATAAATAGCTAAAAAGCGCTAGGCGATAGACCTGTCTAATAGTCCAAGTCAACCATACTTGGTGTCTTGTTTGTCTTTCCAGCATCCACCAGGCATTTGCTCTGTAGGTGGACAGAGGAGGAGTGAAGTTGGACATCACCTTTTGGGTCAGTCCTTCTTTCAGAGTTGCCTCCACCTTCAGCTGACTATGTCTTCGTCAGGGTGCTGCCACCTACCTGGCTCCCTTTGTGATTATTCTGGCAATGCCCAATCTGATGCCTCCAAGGATTCAGAGGAGTCTGACTCCACCGCACAGGCGCAGTACATTGCCAAGGTTACGGCTAAAGATGGCCGCCCACTTTCCACCGTGGTCAAAGCAGTGAGCTCACAGAGGTACGAGTGTAAGAAATGCACTTGGGGCATGACTAAATACATTGTAATTAAGCTGTGTATGTATTATTGTTACTTTTGTCTTCAATGCTCTGCTGTCTTTCTGCACAGTGATGTGGGTATGTGTCGGATTTGTCATGAGGGAGCTGGAGGGGAGACGCTGCTCTCACCTTGTGACTGCACTGGTACTCTGGGTAAAGTGCACAAAAGCTGCTTGGAGAAGTGGCTGTCATCCTCCAACACCAGCTACTGTGAACTTTGTCACACAGAGTTCACTATTGAACGGCGACCACAACCGCTCACTCAGGTTAGTGAGAGTAAAGGCATTTCCCCTCTTCATGGTTTTTCTAAAAAGCAGTCAGTGTGTGGGTTTACTCTGGGTGCTCTGCTTTCCTCCCACAGTCCACAGATATGGTTGGTAGGTTAACTGGTGATTCTAAAATTGGCTGTATGCCTCAATGTGAGCATGAATGGCTGGCTGTTTCTTTGTGTTAGACCTGTGATGGACTGGGTGTACCTCACCTCTCCCCTAATGTCAGCTGGGATAGGCTCCAGCCTCTCAGTTCAAAAAGAGGTTAAGAGGATGGATGGATGGAAATGAGCAATACATATTTTTCTGAAGCATGGAGATTTCTTCTTTTGCCTTGTACTGATATTTTAAGCTTTATAAGTGTGTGTAAGATTTATTTTAAGCTGTAAAGTATCTGTGCCAACAAATAACATCTTCAAGCCTGTGAAATAATTCACTTTTATTGATGAGTTTTTTTTTTTTGTTTTGTTTTGTTTTTTTGTTTTTTTTGGACCTTGTGTGAAGAACATTTGCTCATAAGACAGTTAATTACTTTGTGCTGGTAGCTCACACCTCTTTATAAGCTTATTCTTAAGATTTTGTTTTTATACCCTAGGACACAAAAATTTGACACACTTGATTCAGTTGCATTGACCTCACCATTTTGCTCTTTCACAGTGGCTGAAGGACCCAGGCCCTCGCAGTGAGAAGCGCACTCTGCTCTGCGACATGGCCTGCTTCCTTCTCATCACACCCCTGGCAGCTATCTCCGGCTGGCTGTGTCTGAGGGGAGCACAGGACCACCTGCAGCTGAAGAGCAGACTCGAGGCTGTTGGTCTTATTGCCCTCACCATCGCCCTCTTCACCATCTACATCCTCTGGACACTGGTAACTGACTGCCGAATGTTTTTCTCTCCTCTTTGGCTTTTGCCCATAAGTTGATCCAAGTGTTTTTAAGGTAATTTAGATATGAGGAAACAACTGAGATATAATACAAAGACAAATACACCCACAGATATTAGGGCTATAAATTTAGTCAGATGTGGAGACATGTGATGGCATGTTCATTATATTCTAGCCCAGAGCAGTTGGGTTGAATGGTGGCCAGAAACAGAATGCCTGCACATACATGCATAGCTCATTGAGAATACTAACAATAAGATGGATTTCACTTTTCCTTAACTGGACTTATTTAACAGGGTCATGTTCCCTAAAAATAGGCTTTGTTATGAATCTAAATGGATGGTTTTTTTTTTTTGATTTTTTTTTTTTTTTGATTAAAATTTTTTTTTATAT
>VUQI01031973.1:0-12112 GCA_015106735.1 Paratilapia polleni | reverse complement strand
TGTTAACATTCCTCTGAAAAAAGGTACATGGACTGAAAATGAGTGAAAAAGTAGCCAATGTCCAAAGAAAAACTTTGAAAGACCTTCAGAAAGTCTGGCTCCTTCGAAGCAAAATATAAAGAAATGAGGGGTGGCTCAAGACTTTTGCCCAGGACTGTAAATGAAATAACCACTAAAATGCTATCAAAACAGATTCAACACTACCATTCCATAACAAATACTTTGAAATGATAAATAAATGATAAATAAGTCATTTTTGACATTTTCAGCGTTTAGTATAAAATTTATAACGTTCGCATATGTTAGCTAGCAGGGAGAAGGAGAAGCTCTCCCGGAAGTCGTTCTTCTTCGTGGGAGGAGGAGATTGTTGCTTAGTGCCACGTTGATGGAGACCAGTGGGGACGTGGAAATCTGTCTCGAGTCCGCAGCCGGGACCCGGTAGCCTCTTCTTCTCTTTCTACAGCCGTTAATCCCTGAGCAGAACCGAAAGGGGAACTTGTACGGGCGGAGACTGTTAGTGTTTGTCACCTATTTTTTTTATGTGTGCGTTCATGTGAGAAGCAGAGAAGAAGGGAAGGTAAGCGGCTTTAGTGGAGTAATAAGATCTGTGTGTGGGTCTGTGTGAGTGTGTAACTGTCTCTCCTCTCATATGTTCCTGCAGGCAGCTAGCAGGCTACAAAACGCAATATCTCATTGTAGATTTATGAGGACAATCTGTACGGTGTCGTAGTGAGCATGTAAAAGAGAGTGGCAGTAATATTCGGCGCATTTCCCTTATTATCCGAGGAGTTTTAATGACATAACTGTGTGGCTTCTAATTGGTCCATCAGCTGTTAGCTTGCTGCTAGCTAGGACTTTTGTTTGGTAATGTTAACCAAAGACTGCAAAAGTACTCCCAGCTTCTTTTAAAGCCTAATGTGGCATCTGTAATGTCCTTTCTCCAACACAGCTCCATATTACATGAACTATGTGATAATTAGTCAGTCAAAGCAGGCCTTTGTTACTCTGTAACTAGTGTCTTTATTACAGCAGCGAGATGAATGGTGAAGTATGTGTAAAACCGTACTTACTTGTGTATAAACCGGCGTGCTCCTTTCCATTTAAAAGACAGATTCACACTTTTGAAAGTCTTTATACATACAGCTTTAAAACAGTTTGATATTATTAGCACACCTGTCTGAAACTAATGCACAGCAGTCCTGCAATAAATCTCATCTCCGTGAAGGTGCTCGGCTTATGCTGTGGTTGAACAGACAGAAAAATAAACACAGAAACAAGAGCGTAATAAAGTTGCCAATGTTGATTTGTTTCTTTCGCAGAAGGATTTTGTTTTGCAGGATAGATATATAAAACAAAGCCTGCCATCTAAGAGCGCATACAGTATCCAGGCTGTCGTTAAGTGTCTAATAAGTGCTTAACTGTGGGTACAATGTGGTAAACAACACTATAATCCAAAGAAATAATTCAGTGTGGTTCAGCAGCACCACAAACTGCAACGTCTAAAGTGACCACGCAGCCGAACCAGCACCTCTCTGAAACTGTTCAGGAAAAAAACTACAGTTTGACCTTTATGAAGCTCAGATTAGACAGCACTGGGTTTAGCTAAGTGTTCCTAACACACTGGTAACTGAGTGAATGTCCACATGTCACATGTCAGTGAAAGCAGGGCTGTAACCCACCACTTAACCTGCTGGTTATACTGCTGTTAATTCAATTCACTGAAATGATCTCATTGTACTTTGTTAAAATGTTTTTTTTTTTTAAAAAAAGTAAAATATAAATTCCCTTTTATGTTACTGTGTAGCTATTCTGCATAAAAAGACTATCTGTGAAGCACAAAGTGAGAATTTCACACTAAATGCTAAATGCTTGCATACTGATTCCACTCACATAGTGAAGAATCTTTTCACAGCTGGTATCAACAACAGGAGGTGTTGTAATGAGAATCCCTTCGGTTTAAGCTCTTTTTTTTTTTTTTGACTGTAGGAACTAAAATGCATCAAAAGGCTCTGATATCTGTGGTTATTCCCACAGAAACTACAGAGAGAGAGAAAAAACTGTTGTAAATACTCTGTTATAATTACTGCACAATCCTTCAAAATGTGCCCTTATTTCTCCAGGATGAAACTTAAAGAGATCAACCGCACCGCCATCCAGAGCTGGAGTCCTGCGCAACACCATCCCATCTACCTGGCAACAGGTATGAGCACGCAGCGAGTGTCAGCACAGACCAGTGCCTGTTTTTGTCTGGTTTGTCCAGCCATTTATACAGCCTCTTAAACTCATTGGCAAATTACCGTGACAGAGAAAATTATAGTGTTTAGAGCTGCAAGCATGTAGTAACATGTTTTACATGTTTTAAGTGATATAGCCAATTTAATGAGGTGAGAAGGAGGGTGCTGACTACAGAATTGCCTATGAAGTTCTCTTTAATGTAAAAGTAGCAAATCTCAGGAGGCCAAACTGGGTGATATCCAGTTGACTTTTACTCATGTTCCCTTACATAAGAATGAAAGCTAAATTAGTACAGAAACAAGATGTGGGCAACTCTGGAGACATGTTATGGAGTGATTGTACAAAATGTAATTGGTGTTAATGAATAGAGTATTTTATCTATAATTTGCACCTGATATGATGATGACACATTTTCTTTTGTTGGGAGTATAAACAACATGAACTAATGCAGTCTCTCCCCGTTCATGTCCATGGTCTGTAAAATGCTCCTCAACTCTCCTCAGGTTTTCTTGGATGTTTACCAGCAGCAGATTTTCTGTCCCACTTCAGCTTGGTTTTGTTTTATTTTAGCCATCGTCCTGTTGCTTTATCCCTGTTTTACATGTTTTAAATGATATAGTAAATGTATTAGATTGTTGGTAATTTCACATGTTTTTTGGTACGGGGGATATTCAGATTTCTTAGTAGCACAATAAACTTTTTAAAAATTCTATTTAGATTTGTTTTTGCAGGATAAGCTGACAGAATGTAAGCATTTCTCTCAAAGAATGAGCAGTGCCTTGCAAAAATGGAATGTCACTGCATAAGGTGGGATGGATGGTAGAAAGGCAAAGGTTTGCTGTGTAAATGACGCATCGCATCTTCAAGAGTTGGTTGCATGAGGATTAAAATACTCTGGACTGATGATATAAACCCAATATCTATCTTAAAAACTTGTGTAGTACAGTGGAGGAGCTGATGTGAAGTATAACATTTGTCAATATGTTACCATTTTCCAACTGACCACTCTCAGTCCAACAACTGTCAATTTCTAATATCATCACAGAGGTGATGATACACCCTTCTTGCTTGTTTGAGAAAAAAAAAATGCATATATAGCATACATTTGGGGTTATTTTGATCTTAAATCGAATAAAACTGGCAAGATGAGGAACCTAATTAAAGTAATCAGATTAGGAAAACCTCGCAGCCTCTGAATTAACCTCATAAAATCCACCAGGTCTCTCAAATCACTTAGGAGGAGGGTTAGGGTTAGGCTGCATTTTAGCCACATGCTAAACAAACATAGTTTCTGAAATTAGCAAAATTATATGTTACCCTTTAAATCAAGTCTCTGACATGCATTTTGGCTTTAGAGTTCTTCTGTAATAAGATTTCCATATAGTTGAAATTTCCATATCAAGGGGTAGATGTGAACTTAACTCTTAATGAAGGGTTAGAGTTAAGGTCAGAAAGTTATCAGACACAGGGATGGAGATTCCCACACTGTGCTAGGTCTCCATGACTACATTCAGTAAACATACTAATGAGAGTCGCCTGTGTACAAATCTCCACTTTACATCAACACAACAAATAGGAAGAAAGCACCAGCTTATGTCACTATTTAGCAGTTGTGCTTTATGAGTTACTTGCCAATTTAAATTCTCAAGAAGGCAGGCCGCTAAATTAGCAAGAAAACCATCCCTCAAGGAAAGCTGAGAGACAGTTGGCTTACCAAATATTGCGTAAAAGTGGATATAACTCCGATGGCCCAGCCATAGTGAGGTGTCCATTTTTGTTAGGCTTTTAGACTCATCGGTATTACTGCACGGTAAGGTGGTTGTATCAGACCTTTTAGGTGAAACCACCTTGAAAGCCATTTGCATTTTGGACACTTTTAGCTAAGATTCATGTGATCACATGAGTGTTGTTTTCTGCTATAATTAGGATTAGGTTACTTGATAATTGTTGTGTTATTCTTCACACTCACTTGAGCATTTTTTTCTCCAGAGTTTGCTTTTTAAAGCATTCTTAAACGTCATTGTTAGAAATTTGATGAGTATGAGGCCAAGTGACCTGGATGAAACATGTCATTTATTTTTATAGGAGCAAGTATGCAACATGAACCCATACCACATACTGCAGCAAGTCCAATAGAACTGCAGTCAGTGGTTACTGTCATTAGTAGATTACCTGCTGATTGTTTTATTAGTTAACTGACTAGTCATTTGCGGTGTTGAACATCAGAAAACAGTGACAAATATCCATAACAATGTCTAATAAAAAGTAGAACAGAAAGCCTTTATTGTCTTTGTTTCCTTTTTTATCTGAAGCTATTCATTTAACTTCAGTGTAACACAGGAAAAAGAAGCCGATTCTCACACAGAACCAAAAAAGTGTGAAATGTTTGGATTATATGCTGGAAAAATTGCTTCGATTCGATCAAAATAGTAGCCTATAAATTTTCTGTTGATTTCTGTTGATAGACCTGTGTTTTCCTCCTGCAGGAACATCGGCTCAGCAGCTTGATGCCTCCTTCAGCACCAATGCTTCCTTGGAGTTTTTTGAGCTGGATTTGGCCGAGCCGTCTCTGGATATGAAATCATGCGGCAGCTTCTCTTCCACTCACAGGTTGGACAAGCAACTCTCCACAGTACTGTCACAGACTTTTTATGTTTTTATTTGCTGCTGTTCATCACACACAGATTTTGTTCTTCCTCCCCACAGATACCACAAACTGGTGTGGGGTCCATATGGTATGGACTCCGAGAGTCACCCCTCTGGTGTCCTCATCGCAGGGGGGGAGAACGGCAACGTCATCCTGTACGACCCTGCGAAGATAATGGCTGGAGAGAGCGACGTCATCATTGCTGAGAGCGACAGGCACACAGGGCCAGTGAGAGCTCTGGACGTCAACCCTTTCCAAGTATGATGCATTTCACCATGTGCACAAGATTGTAGCTTGAAGGTGAGTTTAAACCAAATGCAGTGACTTATTTGGTGTTTGTCTTCTGTTTCTGCAGACAAACCTGGTTGCATCAGGGGGAAATGAGTCTGAAATCTATATCTGGGACATGAATAACTTTGGATCTCCAATGACACCAGGACCTAAAACACAGGTATGAACACTTATAAAGCCATGAAATTATTATGTACTAATGGCATTTTCTCCTTTCACCGAGTTACATCATTTAGCCAGTCTTTACTATAACTTCCAAAAATGTGTTCATTTTCTGAATTTTAACTCTTTAATTCCACTTTGTTTACAACATGCTGTCGCTAATTTGTACCGTACTAAATGCCATGGTGATCATTTTGGGAGGATTACTAAAGTTTGTGATATGTCCAGGACTAGAAACAACGTTGATTTGGATGCTTTTTTGTTTTTTTAAATAAAGACCACTCGGTACCTTAGAGTTCAAAAATGTCAGTGGCAAGAAAATAACCTAAAATATTATTTATTAATATTATATTCCAAATTCACTGAGGTAAATATTTTAACCAAGATCACTTCTGATCATAACCTCTGGTCATAGTCCAGGTCCCATGGCTGCAAAACCACTGCGCTTGACAGTTGGTATGAGGTGTTTGTGCTTACATGCTGTGTTTGGTTTTCTGCAAACATGATGTGTTAATTATGGAAAAACGTCTCCACTTTGGTCTCATCTGTCCAAAGGACATTGTTCCAGAAGTCTTGTGGTTTGTTTAGATGCAACTTTGCAAACCTAAGCCATGCTGCCATGAGAAGACGCTTTCTCCGAGCAGCCTTTCCAAACAAGCCATACTGGTTCAGTCTTTTTCTGATTGTGCTGTCATGAACATTAACATTTAACGTGCTAACTGAGGCCTGTAGAGTCTGAGATGTGGCTCTTGGGTTTTTTAAATTTCTCTGAGCATTGCATGGTCTGACCTCGGGGTGAAATTGCTGGGACGTCCGCTCCTGGGAAGACTGCGGCATTGTATTAGCACACACCTGAATTCTCCAGACCAGCAAACTGCCAAAACGTCTGCTTTGCTCACCCTTGCTGATGACCAGTCAATCAAGTGCATTTGATTAGCAACACCTGACTGCTTACTTACCTTCTTAATTCCTATGGAAGCAGTAAGGCTGTACTTAGTTTTTCACAGAACTGCTTAGAGTCACATAAAAAATTATTTTTCACATGACTGTATCTATATATAATTACCAAATATTCATTCATTTTCATAATTTTAACCATGTACAGCTATATGTTTAAATAAATAAAACCCTAAAGATGAATTACTAATAAGAATAAAAAAATATATGATTTTATGCTGGTCCATCAATATGTTGCTTGTGTGGGTCAACAGCAGACACATCTCTTCAAAAGTTAGGTAATATTCAGTATTAGGATTGTGTATTTAAAACACCTCCAAGAGCAGGATAGTTTACAGTAGACCTACAATCAGGTCCCTACAATGGCTGTGGGATCAAAAATTGTGGTTTTAATGTATAAGTGGGGATATTGTTGTCCTTAAGATGCTTAGTATTTTGGTTACTCTGATTATTATAAAGGTGTTATATTGGAGCAAGAAATTGAGCCAAAATGATTTAAAAAACAAATAAAGGGAAAAATGTCTGTATTGAGGCACAAAAGTTAACATTTTAGTTATTTTCCAATGTAATCGGTACATCTCTTATACTCAAATGTACCATTTAGTCATTTCTGCTATTATTCTGTTATCATCATACTGAAGTAGTAATGATATTTTCAAACATTTTTGCTGTTATATTTATTTTGGGCACAATCTTTCTCAACTCATGCATGCAGTTAACGAATTATAGATGAATGAATGGTCAGTATAGATGTTTATGTTTTCTTCTTAAAGCCTCAGGAGGACATCAGCTGCGTGGCTTGGAACAGACAGGTCCAGCACATCCTGGCCTCAGCCAGCCCGAGCGGCCGGGCTTCAGTGTGGGACCTCCGCAAGAATGACCTCATTATCAAAGTTAGCGACCACAGCAACAGAGTACGTTGTCAGAGAAACGCTTAACATGCTGTATTTTCTCCCAGTCCTTTGGCTCGGTCTACTCATCTAAAACAGTCTAAGGTCATTGTTATGTGTTTGTCTCCAGATGCATTGCTCTGGCCTGGCTTGGAACCCCGAGGTGGCCACTCAGCTGGTCTTGGCCTCGGAGGACGACCGGATGCCCGTCATCCAGATGTGGGACTTACGATTTGCTACCTCTCCTCTGAAGATTCTAGAGCATCACTCACGGTAAACACTGCTCTTACATTTGGTGATAAATCAGTCTAAATCTGATGATTTTTTATGTTTTTCTTATTGATAACAAATCTCCATAAAGACCAAAGCAAACTGTGAATATATCTTGCTAACAAGCTTTATCTGTGCACCCAGAGCCAGATATATCGTATTCCTTTGTGCCATCAGCTGATATATTTCTTGGTCACAACAAACCGTGAAGCCCACTTACACCTTTTTGCTGCCTGAATACTCACTGTAGCATCATGTTTTTAAACTGCTGCTAAAAATAGTCCCCAAAATATGCTTTTTCTTCCTGTTTGAGTTCTGTTTGCCAAAAACTACAGTGCCCAGCTGTTCAAGTAAATGTTTAGGGTTTATTAAATTCAGCTGTACATAAGTAGCAACCAATCAGGTCTTTTCATGGTATTTATTGATAATATGAACAAAAAAGTAGAATTTTGCCAGCCTTAAAAATTGTGTGGCTTGTAACTGTGCTCTTCTTCATCTGATTGTTCTGCTCTTTCCATGCAGCGGTGTCCTGGCCATCGCCTGGAGCCTAGCAGATCCTGAGCTGCTTCTGAGCTGCGGGAAGGACAGCAGGATTGTGTGCTGGAATCCAAACACAGCAGAGGTAAAAGTTCTGTGTGTGAGTGTGTGTACTGACAGTTATCACTTCATGATGTTTTGTCCTCTGATGTTGGCATGTAATTTGCTTGAATCCTCAGGTGCTGTACGAGCTGCCCACCAGCAGCCAGTGGTGCTTCGACATCCAGTGGTGCCCCAGAAATCCCGCCGTGTTGTCGGCCGCGGGCTTCGACGGACACATCGACATCTACTCCATAATGGGAGGGAGCAGCCAGGCGCAGAGCCAGAGGCACGCTGATCAGGTACGATTAAGTCTGCTAAAATAAAAATGTTGTTTTTGATTGCATGAAGGGACAATTTACGGGATGTGGTCACCTGCAAATACAGGCAGGTCCACCAGTATACGGTTGTGTGGTGTGTGGGTCAACAGCAGACACATCTCTTCAAAAGTTAGCTAATATTCAGTATTAGGATTGTGTATTTAAAACACCTCCAAGAGCAGGATAGTTTACAGTAGACCTACAGTTGGGACCCCACAGTAGTTTTGCCTCTGTACACCTCCAAGGTGGATTTTAAATCAAACAATCAGGATGTGATTGAAATGCAGACTTTCAGCTTTATGCCAGCTTGAAATAAAACAGAATTAAATTAAACCAGAGATGAAACAGAACAGAATATGGACAGGCCTCATGATGTTGATAAAGACTGAATAAAGCCTGTTTGCTTATAGTAGTTATGATGATACCATAAGATATAATGTACTGCTGTTATTTTGCTGGTGCATTTTGCACCTTCATGGCTTTCTTATTACTAACACCTCTGATAGTGTGTGATTGCTAGCAAGCAAACAAACACCCCTTTTGTTGAGCTCACCCACCTCTGAACGTGGTTTTTTTTTTTTCAGAGCTGCAAGTGTTTTATTTTAGTTCATGTTAGTTTGTCTAACTTGGCACTGGGTGTCTCTATTATAGATTTGCAACTCATTTGGGAACATGGATCCTTTTGGGACAGGACAAACGTTGCCTCCGTTGCAGCTGCCCCAGACTGCAGCCCCTCCAGCTACAGTCAACCCCCTGAAGAAACCACCCAAGTGGATTCGCAGACCTGTGGGAGCCTCATTTGCAGTGAGTCCTATTTCTTTAAGCTTTAATCAAAGAGACGGAGAGACTTACTGTTTTTTTTAGCACGCGTATGATCTTTTTGCTTTGTTTCCTTCTAGTTTGGTGGGAAGCTGATATCTTTGGAGAACACAAAACCGAACCCCCAGCAGCCTCAGCAGCCTGCTTCACACGTTGTGCACATCAGCCAGGTTGTTACAGAAACAGCTTTTTTGAAGCGGTCCGACCAGCTGCAGGCCACTCTGAGTACAGGCAGCTTCGTGGACTTCTGCCAGGAAAAGATCGACGCAGCTGAAAATGAGTTTGAAAAAACCGTTTGGTCTTTCCTCAAGGTATGAAATTGAGCAAGGATTATAAAAGCACAATATTCAGTACATAATGCTGTTGCTAAAAATTGGTGTGGCGGTTTTGTGTTTTTTTAGGCTAATTTTGAAAGTGACATCCGCAGCAAGTACCTGGAACTTCTGGGCTACAATAAAGAGGAGCTAACTTTAAAGGTGTGACATATTTTCTGATGCAGTTCTATTTCTTGTATGTGAAATATGATGATACACATGATTTTCAGTTCGACTTGTTATTAATGTATCCATTTGTTGTCAGATTTCAGCAGCACTAGAGGAGCAGTCTGCCAACCCCCTGAAGGTAAGTTTGTCCAAGCAGCTGATTTTGTGCATTTTAAAGGAATAGCTCGGCTTTTGGAAAGATCTGTCTGTGAGTTAGATGAGATGAAGGATGCAACTCTCATGTTTCTCTTTTAAAAATGACTAGAAACAGGAAGCAAGTGGGAAACAGAGAGCCCCAACTAGCAAAGTGACATCCCCTTCAGATATCTTTGTCTTTGCACCCACTTTAGGCTGCTACACATTCTGTCGATACCAAGTTTGAAGATTCCTTTTGGTGTAACACTGCTAATTCACTGACAGAGGCGTGTAAGCCATATTTAAGTTTGTTATTTTAAAGAGAGTGTCATGGAGATTTTTAATTTGTCATTCTTTCTCTTTATATATCACATCCGAAGAGCACCTCAAAGAAATCCAGTTTGAATCCAACAAGCACTCCTACTCAAATTTTTTCAAGTTTAGAAGCAGTTACTTGTTGGGATAGAGCCAGGCTTGTTTTTTCTCTTTTTCTAAACTAAATCTGAGTAGGAAAGAAATGCAGATATCAAAACATGACATTATTCCTTCACATTTTACATTTTGTTCTGTATTATACCTATCCAGTGAGTTAAATAACAATGTGTAAAAAATGTTAGTGATGAATTATAGTGGGCTTATATATATGAGCTTTCAGAACACCGTTTAGGTTTCCAGCCTGTGACTTTACTGCAGCATCGTCAATGTGATAGCATTAGCTGCTCAGCAGCAAGCAGCAGGCGGACACAGTGGAGCATTTTGCAGCTAAAGAATGAGATACTGAGTTCAGGATTTAGTGGAGACCAAAAAAATTAACTAAAAGAAAGTATCACATCACGCTCACATTTATCAGGTGGACACAAGCACGACACTTCATATAACATTAAACATAATGAAAAACTGCTACGAGGGTCAGCATATCTTTTTAGAAGGTGGCAGCAACCACCTTCTAAAAATCTCCCTATGGTGCCAAAAAATCTGTCTTTGTCTTCAGCTGTAAAAGATTATTGGCCAAAATGGCCAAAGTTTTATATCATATAGATTTCTAATTTGCTGCTCACATGTATTTTCACCAGATCCTAGGACAGTGCTGTGCTTTGCAGTCCTGGTGTTATAGTAATATTTGTTCTTTATGACCCAAAAGACACTGGAAAACAAAATCACTGGAAAACTGGAAAACAGTGTTTTAACAGCAGTTAATTAGATGCTTTCAGACTGCATATTTCACACCACATTAGTCTCCATTTATCTCTGCTTACTGTGCTGTTCACATTCTTTCACTGGCAGAACAATAAAAAAAGTCTGACTGATCACTGTTGGCAGTAATTACAGCACCACAGTGCCTCAGTTCATGGCTGAGAAGCTGTAAACTGTTTATCTCCATCTTACATTTCGCAATATGGGAAGTGTTGCAAGTATCATAAAGCCGTGTTTCAGTGCTATGAATTCAACTTCACTTTTTGAGACTGCTCAGAGGAAGCTGAACTTGTGAAACTCACAATCACAGCAACAAAGGAGAAATTCTTGATTCTGCTGTGCCGCACTCTTTAGGAACGCACTCTGTCATATACGTTTGTATGGACTGCTCATTCTCTGTGTAAATGTACTGCCAGTTTATCCATCTGTTTGCACCAGTGTCCTCAAACATGATCCAGTACTAAATCCAGTGATTTTACATTTTTCTTCTTCACCCTCTGAAATAAGGAAAATATTTTCAGTCATGTCTGACTCTTGTGCTGGTCCTAATTTGAAACAATTTGATACCACTCAATTAACATACACTATATTGCCAAAAGTATTCGTTCGTCTGCCTTCACACACATATGAACTTGAGTGACATCCAATTCTCAATCCATAGGGTTTAATATGATGTCGGCCCACCCTTTGCAGCTATAACAGCTTCAACTCTTCTGGGAAGTTTTTCCACAAGATTTAGGAGTGTTTATGGGAATTTTTGACCATTCTTCCAGAAGTGCATTTGTGAGGTCAGACACTGATGTTGGACGAGAAGGCCTGGCTCGCAGTCTCCGCTCTAATTCATCCCAGAGGTGTTCTGTCGGGTTGAGGTCAGGACTCTGTGCAGACCAGTCAAGTTCTTCCACACCAAACTCACTCATCCATGTTGTTATGGACCTTGCTTTGTGTACTGGTGCGCAGTCATGTTGGAACAGGAAGGGGCCATCCCCAAACTGTTCCCACAAAGTTGGGAGCATGAAATTGTCCAGAATGTCTTGGTATGCTGAAGCATTCAGAGTTCCTTTCACTGGAACTAAGGGGCCGAGCCCAACTCCTGAAAAACAACCCCACACCATAATCCCCCCTCCACCAAAC
>VUQI01031971.1:0-10294 GCA_015106735.1 Paratilapia polleni | reverse complement strand
TTCTGTTATGTAATTAAAAAAAAAAAAACTACCAAAAAATTGATGTGTCTAGCTGAGGCATCAGAGGCACAACCCTGTTACCAAAACTCAGGAACCCCAAAAAATCGATTTTAAAAATACTGTTTAATAAATTCTTGACCATTAATTTAAAGACAGTCACCCTCATGCTGAACACTCATTCAGTGTCAGATAAGACTTAACTTATATTCATTTAAGCAACTCTCTAAATCTATCTTGCCCAACCGTTAATAGTCACACATGTTTTTTTTTAGTAATTTCAACTTTTATTTTCAAATCTTTGCTCAAATAAACCGTTCATATAATAATTCAAACTATTACAAAGGCCATAGATTAAACTGTTGTGAGCTAAGAAAACATTTCTGATTATTTTATTAAAAGGGTTCAGGGAACAGGGTTCAAATTAGACTAACAGGGTTGAATGGATTTATTTTGTAGATTATGACACACATGTGACACATAAATACAGAGGACCACAGAAATGTTGTTTAATAATATTTGACATGCTTTTAATATGTTTGTAATATTGTTGTTACGTGCACGGTAACAGGCTGCAGACCAGTGCAGCCTCAGTGTTTCCTCAGAAACAGATGCTGCTGTGGGATGTGACGGATTGTGACAGTCGAGGAGAGATGTAGTTCTATAAATAAAGGAAGGAAACTCTGACATGAATTTGCCTTCTTTTGGTGATCTGAGTAACAGACTGACACACTCAGTCTGGTCAGAAAAGACTGGAAAAATACAAAATCTATCAAAGAGGACTGAGCTTTGGTCTACACATGGTGTCAGCACACAGCTCCATCCTAAACCTCAACAGGTTTCAGTAACAGGGCTGCACAGGACTTGCAGTGGATAATTACTGTTCTATAAAATAAGTTGATGTTAAATAAATATGTTTAACCATTATCAGAGGCACAAATCAACAAAATCAAAACAAAAAAGTGGCTTTATAAATGATTTTAGCTGTTATAGTTGACATGCAGTTTGGTTATAAAGAGGTTGGGACAAGAGAAAAATGTCCTTTTGGGGTTCTCAGGAGCTATTTTCTATTTTAAATAATATTTTCAATTTAATTCAATTCAATTTATTTAAATGGCACCAAATCACAACAGCAGTCACCTCAAGGCGCTTTATATTTTAGGGTAAAGACCCTACGATATCAGAGAGAACCATGTTTTAAACAACTAGGTTTACATTTTGTCTCAGGACAGGTGTAATTTACACAGCAAACGTACGTTTTAGTATTTTCACATTCGTGGCTGGGACAGAAAATGTAGGATGGCCTTTGTAGATTTAAACACGATGGGACACTACACTCTCCATCTGTCTGCAAATGATCGGCTCATGTCACTGGCCCTTAATACTAAAACAAATGGAATAAATATGCTGATAGTCCAGTATATAAATTGGGATGTATACCTGCAGGAGGCTTGGAGAGGTGAAGATCCTGAAGCTCGGTCCAGAGAGAGGAGCAGTCAGCTGGCTGGTTAGCAGCTTGGCTCGTTGTTTGCTGGATGTGATGATGGAGTCTGTGGAGGCGGTCTGGATGCTGGTGAGTCTCAGAAGAGGAAAGAGTCACATATTTTTTAAGACACTGATAGGCCACACCTCTACTATGATGTTCATCCATATTTGGCTGTGTCAGAGAGAGTTTCACCTTTTAGGTCCAGGTGAGTTAGAGCTGATAACTTAATGTGGACTTATCACCACGGTGGTCAACACTGTTACCTCACAGCAAAAATGGTCCTGCTGGGGTCTTTCTGTGTTGAGTTTTCATGTTCTCCTTATGTGGATCCCCTCCCCCTCCTCCCAGTGCCAAATACATGCATGTTGGGTTCATCAGTGGTTCTGAATTGGTCGTGGATGTCAGGTAGAAAAAGTTCTTAAAGTGTACAGAAAAAAAAAGAAAAAAGCTCTGTATGCACGAGTCAACCTGCAGTGATAGGCTGCAGTTTCCTGCAGCCTATCAGTGGTCAGTAAGACTAGAAAAGCTTCATCATTACCAGTAAGACTGTGAATGGGAGGACTGGAACAATCTGCCAGTAAAGTCAAGATGGATGGATTTTAGTTTGTGTGAACCAGCAGTTAAAAAATGAAAGAAACCTCCTTAAAGAGTCAGTGAGCCGTGGGACATAAACAGTTCATTAGAACGGTTTTCTTTCTGCTGACGAGATAAATTTATTTATTTTCACGTGTGTGTGTGTGTGTGTGTGCAGTAAATGGGGCTCCGTTTAAAGTACATTTGAATATGTAGACAGCCCCCCCCCCCAAATAGACCAGATGTTTGACTGCACATGTTTCTGTGTCACATTTGAGTAGGTCAACATGCCGGTGTCTCCTGCAGTAACTGCTGCTGGCTTTTTGTGATGAAGATAAGCTTCTCAGGCTGTCACCATCTTAAATTTGCATCCTGGGAGGAAAAGCAGACTAAAGTTCAACAGAGCAACCATTAAATAATAATTCTGTCCCTAACAATATATTACTACTGAGAAAACTTCAGCCACTGCAGAGTAGTGTGTACATTCACAGTGAGAATACAGAGTGGAAATAATAAGATTGTAGTAAGGATGAGATTCTAAAAAGAACACATTATATGGAATAGAATAGAATATCTTTATTGTCACTGTAATAATAAAACGAAGTTGGGTGCCGTCCTTGCGGTGCACAAACTCTACACTATTGCACATTAATACTGTTTCACATGAGGCAATGATGCACATCAGCATCTACCACATTAAGGTGCTAGCATTCAATGCCCTGACTGCTGCGGGATAAAAGCTGTTTTTCAGTCTATTTGTCCTGACTTTAATGCTCCTGTATCTCCTGCCTGATGGCAGCAGTTGGAACAAATTGTGACCGGGGTGTGAGGAGTCTTTCAAGATATTTTTGGCTTTCCTGAGGCAGCAGGAGCTGTGCAGTTCTTCAGGAGAGGGTAGAGGACAACCGATGATCTCCTGGGCAGTCTTTATGATTCCCGTGGGTTTGCCGCTGTGCTGCTGTGCAGCTGGAGAACCACACACAGAGACAGTAGCATAGGATGCTCTCAACAGAGCAGCAATAGAAACTCACCAGCAGTTTTTGAGTGATGTTATTTTTCCTGAGGACTCTCAGAAAATGAAGTCTCTGCTCAGCCTTCTTTGCCAGCTCTGCCGTGTTTACACCCCAGGTCAGGTCCTCCAGGAAATGGAAGTCTGACACCCTCTCCACACGATCACCCTTGATGTATAATGGTTGAATGTCAGTTTTCTTTTTCCTGAAATCCACGACGAGCTCCTTAGTCTTAGTCGTGTTCAGGATCAGATTGTTGTCTATGCACCACGCTGCCAGCCGTTCCACATCGTCCCTGCAGGCAGACTCAACCCCCCCAGAGATGGGCCCCACCACAGTGGTGTCATCTGCAAATTTAACGATGATGTTGCTGTGGTGAGCGGCTGCACAGTCATGTGTGTACAGTGTAAAGAGCAGGGGGCTCAACACACAGCCCTGAGGAGAGCCGGTGCTGATGCTGATGGCCGAGGAGGTGTGGGGGCCCACCCTGACCCTTTGTCTATGGTCCGTCAGGAAATCCTCCATCCAGTGACAGCTTACAGCTTGCACACCAGTCTGAGAGGAAGGATGGTATTAAAAGCAGAGGAAAAATCAATGAAGAGGATGCGAGCAACAGCATCCTCAGTGGACCTGTAAGCAAACTGGTGTGCATCAAAGGTGGGAGGGATGAATAATACGATATGTCTCCTGACCAGTTTCTCGAAACACTTCATCACCACTGGGGTGAGAGCCACCGCCCAGTAGTCATTCAGGCAAGTGATAGAAGATTTTTTGGGTAGAGGGACTATGGTGGAGGACTTCAGGCAGGGTGGGACTGTGTCTCGAGACAGTGACAGACTGAAGGTCTTGGTGAAGACCCCCGCCAACTGCTCTGCGCAGCTCCTCAACACACGTCCAGGAACACCGTCAGGTCTCACCTCGCACTCCTCCACCTTGAGGATGGAGGTGATGTTGTTGTGAGCTGCTGCCTGTGGGACGGCTGCCTCTGGTGGCTCCATCTCTTGAGCAAAGAAGTAGTTCAACTTCTCCGCCAGTGAGATGTCACCTTCAGCAGCTCTGTAACTGGTCCTGTAGTTGGGAATGTGCTGGACTCCCTGCCACACCTGTTACTGTTCAGGTGCTCCTCAATCCTCCTCCTGTAGTCCCTCTTGGCCTTTCTGATGCCTCTCTTTAGGTTGGTCTGTGCCATGTTGTAGAGGGCCTTGTCACCAGACCTGAAGGCGATGTTCCTCTCCTTTAGCAGCTGCTGGACCTCCCTGGTCCTCCAGGGCTCCTGGTTGGGAAAGACCCAGATGTGTTTCTCCACAGTAACAGTGTCAGTGCAGGTCTTAATATAGCACATTACACTGTCAGTGAATAATTCTAGGTCTGGGTGTTCAAAAATGTCCCAGTTAGTCCTAAAACACAGAGTTATGAGGTGCTACTGAAAACCAAATAGCTTTAACAGGTAAACCTAAGCGAGTAGTTTGATTGGCTAAAACAAGCTGAGCAGTTTTTTGTGTAAAACTGACCAAACCAAGAAGAAGACAGCTCGCTGTGAACGTAGTACCAGAGAGCGTGTAAGAAGGCTCAGATCCAGGTGCGATTCAACCTGTGGACTCTGATGCACCGACCTCTGAGCTCGCAAGGACCTTCATGGAACCCAAAACACCACATTTGACGTGTGAGAGTGTATTAACAGCACGATGAGTGTGTTTCAGTGTTTCCTCCTGCTGTCTCTGGCTCAGTAACCACAGCTGGCAGCTCACATATTTACTGTCAGTGATTCCAAAGATGATCGTTGTCTCAAAATGACCTTTGACCCATAAATGATCTGTCCTGAATCAGTGTTGATCAGACTGTGATATGACAGTCTGTCATTGGGTGAACTAAACATGGAGGTCAAACTCAGTAATGAGTAAAAGCCTCACAGACAGGTCTGCTGAGTGCAGGTGGAACAAAGGTGAAGTCTGAATCCTCCACAGCAGCTGGAGATAACGCTGCTCTGTTTGAATAAAGTGTACACTCAGTGTGATGATAGCTGCAGCTTACAGCTGAAGTGCTGTCTTCACATTTCAGTAGACAATGATATCTCTACTACAACAACTGCTATGGGCCTTTCAGCATGAAGATAAGCGTCTGAGTCAGAGTGTTACCGTTTGAAATTTGCATCCTGCTCAGGAGACCAAAGGTTGAGCAGAACAGAGCTGCTGCTGCCATTACTGTAATCAAAATGAATGAAAGACTTACTGCACTCCAGGTGTGCTCAAAGTGCAGCTAATGGGAACTACTTCATGTAAACTGGAGAGTTAATTTTATTACCTGTTACAAGCTGTCACATAAATGCTGCTGTTTGAAATGAAGTTTCACACTTCATATGTAAACAGCCCCGGGATGAGCTACTGTTTCCTTTGCTTACTTGACCAGTCCGTAAAAGTAACTCCATTCATGAACTTGTAAAGAAAGTGTTGTGTACGAGGGGCTGTTAGGGACATTATTCACAGTTATCTTGGACTGATAACCCTGCACACGTACCAGTGAAGCACTCTCACTTCCACAGCTGAGCATGCTCTGATAATCACAGTGAAACCTTTTCCACAAACACTCTCATTGGAGGCCTCGGTGGGACTGATTGATTTTCATCAGAGCAGCTAGTTCACTTCAGTCCACCGGCACAGACCTGAAGCCTGCAGAGATGATCCTGCAGTCCACTTCATAGTCTGACTGAGCTGATGTTCCGGTTCTGTTCTGTGTTTTAATGCTCTGCAGAGTTATCAGAGACCAAGTGAACGTCTCTTTGTACGACAAGCTTCCCAAGAAAAGAAAGACTGTGCAGCATCTCTCATCTTAACTTTTGGCCTGCAACAGATATCTGTTTATAAGCAAACAACTGTCTATGCTAATAAATCAACTGTTGTTAATGCAGTGTAAATCGTTTGTGAACAACTTGTGAGTAATTCAGTATGAAGCATTCATGGTCACCTGTGGCTGCAGGTCCAGCCCCTGTATGCCACCCTTACTGACTGTCTTGAGTTCAGAAGTAACTGCTGTGCATTCTCTTATGTTTGCATTGTGTTTCCATTTATCATTTTGGACTTGAATTACCATCATTACTTAACTAGAAAAATAACAACAAAAAAAACCCCTGTTTGAATTGGATTTGTTGGATTAAGACAAATCCAATTCAAACAGTTGTAAGCTGTCATAGAGACCGTCATTCAGCACAGGTTTTATCCTTGGTGTTACTTTGTAGTAGTAGCAGCTGGGGCATTGCTGCTTGCAGCTACAGTGGTAGTTGCAGCTGTTGTAGTTGTGGCAGTTGGTGTGGTGGTAAGTTGTTGCTGTAGTAAGGCGAGAAGAAGTGGGAGACACTCAGAAAAGCATGATGGTGAAGGCCCTGAAAGACAATCAGAAACATTTATCAGTGCTGTGGCACGGCACATGACAGTAACAGGCAGTCAGGTGTGCAATAATGTTGAAATCTAAACAAATCAAATAAAACACTCCACGGAGATGGGAGCCAAAAGGAGAGTGGGCAACTCGTTTAGATCCTGAGTGAAACTTTTGGATATGTTGTCGCTGTCTTTGACACTCTTACACTGACAGGATTTGCCAGAGCGACACTCAGGAGGCATCCGAGCAGAAATACTATTTTGAGCATGGTTTCGGTGATTACACCTGTATAACAAACAGCAATGAGCATATTGTCTAAAATATGAGTAAAATCACCATCCCACCCACATCAAACAGAAAAGAGAAGAAAAGACTCATACATAGATACCTTCAGGTCTTCACAACTTCAGACGACTGTCTCACAAATGGCTAAAAGAATTCTGATAATGTTCTTGTGAAAGTTGAGCTTTTCTTATGTACGTTTACAGAAGTGCGTTTGTCTCATTGACATTGTTAGGAAATGGTTATCATTAGGAAATCTTCCAACTAAACATTCCAAGGTTAGGAAATAAAGTGATATGTATTTACAATACAATATGTATTTTTTAAAATATTGCATCTGTGCTGCGTTTTAGCTTTTTATCTGAATTTAAATTACAATAAAAATATAAATAGTTGAAATTGAAAAGCCACAGTTGACATGAGCACTTACAGGAAAAGTCTAACGTAAGGCTATGAAGCACTGAATTAGGAGCTAAAATTTAAAAGACCCTTTTTATACAGAAAAAGGTTTAGCAGGGAAAGCTGCAGTTATGAGGGTTTTTGAGATTAAACTCTCATCTTCAATCTGCGATGTTTATAAAGTGGTCACAAAATAAAAAGGCTAAAGCCTGTAGTCATCCATTCAGCTCTGAAAGATGTTGTGATCTTTGTCCTGGAGGTGGAACATTTCAAGAACTTGCGCTATGTAGAACAGTAAACCTAGAAATGTATTTTCCACTGCCCATGCAAGACTTGAAGCTAATCTCAATGTCCTGAAACACATGTTGTAAATTCACTTAAAGCTTTTTAACACAGATGACATGTTCTGTGTCAGCTGAAGTTTGATTTGTAGTCAGAGAGACGGGTTTCATTTTTGCCAGCTCACCTTTGCACCTGTTGGCATTTGGCAGCTCTATAATGAAATCAGCAAGTGTAGCTTTAATTAAAATCTTCCATTTCTACCCCTACATTCCTGTTTCTAAGTACTGAATAACTGAATAATACTGTAATATGTGTATCTCATACTGTATCAAATATGTTTGCAGTATATTCGACCCTGCAGACCCCACGCAGGCCTGCAGTGTATGCAGCTTTTGACATCTAAAGACACTGAGGACTGCTGCGTATTTGACTTGTATTACTGTCTGTGGTCTTGGGTTTATGTCTTATCATGTGCAAAACTTTATGGGTGGATTCTACAGGTTTCATTGATCTTTGTCTTCTAAATGTTTTTTCTATGAAAAGGAAAGATATATACACAACATGTTTTCCATTTCTGTTTTAGTTAGCAGGTACTGCAGAGAAGAAGGAGATTTGGATTAACATGTTAATGTGACCTGGAATAATGAGTATGGAAACTCATTAAAAAAATGTTCTCAAAGAAGCTACATCACCTAACACAGGTTTCATTCATTATTGATTCGTGTTCTTTCAGTATGGCGGTATGTGCAGCAGCTGTATCGGGACATGCAGTGGCAGGCTATTGGCTCAGAAGGCTCAGGATGAGCTGGAGTAACTGGGTGATAGGATCGGCAGTGGTGGTAGTGCCAGCAGCTGTAGTAGAAGTA
Organism: Paratilapia polleni; assembly: GCA_015106735.1. NCBI lineage: Eukaryota > Metazoa > Chordata > Actinopteri > Cichliformes > Cichlidae > Paratilapia > Paratilapia polleni. The sequence continues at coordinate 2,027 of VUQI01031971.1, read as the reverse complement.
GTAGTAGTAGTAGCCTGCAAGAAAAACACATACTTCTATCAAGTCTGCTGTACTGTGAATGATCCTCTGGCAATGTGACAGTAACAGGAAGTCAAGTGTGTTGAATGTTGAAATCTAGAAGACAGATAAGGCACTCACCTCAGTAGAGTCATCGCTCTCATTAGAGTCAGAACCTGAGCGAGCAACTCGTTTTGAAGCCTGTAAAAAGTACATTTCATAAATGTGTTCAGTGGATATCACTTTACAATATAGAGGCGTTGCACCCAAAGCTACAGCACTGCTGCAGTCTTCAGCACCACTACACTGACAGGATTTGCTAGAGCGACACTCAGCAGGCATCCAAGCAGAAATACAACCTTGATCATGGTTTTAGTGATTACACCTGGTGAAAAAATACCAGTCATTCACACGAGTCTGTGCTTTAAAAATCAGTGAAATCAACACCCCCGATATTATACTGAAAACACAGAAACAACAAAATGACAATAAGTTACCGTCAGGTCTGCACAACTTCAGCAGCCTATCTTACAAATGATCGAGAAGATTGTTTTATACAGTTACAGGAGTGCATTCAATCTCACTAGGATAATAAACTGTTGAGAAATTGTTATTACTAATAAATCTTCCACCTCCACATTTCCACATGTAATATCTCTGTCAGTAGTTGTGTATTACTGTTAATTTGTGGAGCTTCAAATTTAATTTCAAATGTTTCAGCATGTCCAGGAAAACGGAGACATTCTGTTTTGCTGACAACCCTTGGTCTGAGGTACTTTTTAAAGAAATTAAGCCTCCAGTCATCCTTTAGGTTGGAAATGTGTTGATCTGAAGCTGCAAAATGTGAAGAAGTTGTTTGTTTCAAGGGATGATCCTACAGACTTACTGTCCACTGTCAGTGCAAGACTTGGTGCTAATCTCTCTGGGAAACACTGAACTGTTATTCAGCAGACATGATTCATCTACACAGCTTCATGTTGTTTGTACATGCTTTCTATAATATAATGATGTGCACTCATGAAATGTGCTTTACACAAAGGAAAACTCCACTAGATGGGTCTTTGGGTGTCTCTTATTCAGAATATTTTGCAGACATGTTTAAATCTGTGTTTGGAAACACACGTGGGAGATCTGTCTGAAAAATCTGTGACGTACAGCTCCGGAAAAAATTAAGAGACCACTCCAAAATTATCAGTTTCTCGGATTTTGCTATTTATAGGTATATGTTTGAGTAAAATGAACATTTTTGTTTTATTCTATAAACTACTGACATCATAACTCCCAAATTCCAAATACAAATATTTTCATTGCATTTATTTGCAGAAAATGAAAAATGGTCAAAATACCAAAAAAGGTCCAGTGTATCAAATAATGCAAAATAAAACAAGTTTATATTCATTTTTAAACAACACATTACAAATGTTTTAACTCAGGAAGTGTTCAGAAATCAATATTTGGTGGAATAACCCTGATTTGCAATCACGGCTTTCATGCGTCTTGGCATGCTCTCCACCAGTCTTTCACATAGCTCCCCATCTGTGTTTATCAATAAGGTGAGTAGAGAGGTACAGGGTGGTGTCAGGAACTCTGTTTTTAAAAAGTAATCAATGGTAATGATAGGTGGTAAGAGAAGCAGCTTCTGTGGGTGAGAAAGGGTTCAAGTGGGGTTGGAATGTGTGTCTTGTGGTCTGGTTTTACAGCCGTTAACACAGCCTAAGTTAGGTGGGAAAGACAGCATTATGTTTACAACACATGTGGCTTTAGTTTCTGGAAGGATGTATTGGATGCTTGACCTGTGTCATTAATGTGAGAAGCATCTTAGTGTCCAGACCGAATCTGTGTTTAGTTTCAGACATGTAATAAATGTTTCTGTAGATGAGAAAGGGTTCATGAAGGGTTCAGAATGTGTGTGGTTTACTTTTAAAGCAGTTAATGACAGCTAAGGCCTCAAAGGTTGAGTTGTAATGGTACGTGAGCTACCTGTTTTAAATTTAAGAGGAGGTTTCAGGAAGTCTGTATTTTCTAATGTG